>CAAKHB010002283.1:0-16801 GCA_901007665.1 Aeoliscus strigatus
GTGAGACAAAGTAGGTCTGAACACTGTCACAACCTGAGTCGTTTATCATGTAACCCAACGAAACACCTTGCCTTGCCTGGAGGAGCCATTGACCTCATTTAGCTGTCTCTTAACATTTATTAGGAACACACACACACACACACACACCCACTGCCAAAAAGTCTCTCGCTAGACATTTTTCCATTTGCACCTCGTCTTCCCATCCTCCCCGTTGGTGTGTACAAATCAGCTTAACACTGAAGACCACTTCTTGTCACTCCAAGCACTCAATGTCTCCCGCTGTCCTCCCTCCGCCCCGTCCCTCCTTCCCCTATGGGAACACAATGCTATTATACATAAACAAGAAGCCCTGAATACAACGGATGTTTTTTGAAGTCCAACCAAGAAAAAGGGAGTGTGCATTGGACAGAAGGAGATATATTGCTCGCTTGCTATCAAAGGTAAAGCTGAGAATGTGTGAAATGGAGAGAAGTTGTTGAGAAGAGGAAGGGCCAAATACATACATGTATAGGTGTATACCTGTGGATGTTTATTTACATGTGTTTTTTTCCCATGGCAGGTGTGCGATGACAGGCAGGATTCGAGCACCACCGCCATGTGGGGGCTGGTATTGTCGCTGCCCTGGGGCAAGGCAATATCGCACACAACACAATGAACGGCCAAAACACAAAGGGAAATAAATAAAATGAAAAAAAGAAGAATCTGTGAACACATTATGGATTCAGTGTGGTGCAAGACTAAAGTAGTTATTGAGATATATTCGCACTTCACCTCCGAGATGACCAGTGGGGCATTCCCAATCATCTGCTGTCTCCACGGACAACAGAGAGGCAATAATACAGAACAGAAGCAGCGAGGGGATGCAAGAGGATGCAGAGGAAGAAGAGAGCATGGAAACTTGCTATTTTCATCATTTATTCATAGGGAATGTGATTGAATCTGGATGAGGCCCTCTGATCCTCAGGTAGTGCTTTGCCGGGATAAAATCACACCCACAAACAGTATGTACACAGCCTGCATATACACACAGATATAGATGCATGTGAGAAAATGAGAATATCATGGAAAACCTCAGTAAACTGTATGTTCTCCCTTCATTACAACATTTTCGTTTTAATTTCGATAACTGAAGCCTGAAGCTAAAAAATACATAAATTAAAAAATATTACAATATTTTGTTTAAGTTTGAATGAACCACTATTTATGTTTACATAACATATCTGAAATACCGAGATATATATACATATATATATATATAAACACAATGTGCATGCTCTGCCTGCCAGCAGAATACCTCTCCAGATGTGGCTGCATATGGAGCAGCAATAAAGCCTTCAGATGGAGCACTGAATTAATTAAAGCATACGAGATGTGCTTGGATGGAAAAAGGCGAGCAATTAAGTCCCTGTGTGTACTGGCGTGTTAGTGACGCTGTGTGCATGTGAATCATGATATATGTCTGGTCCTTACAACTCTCATGAGACATAAATTACAGATATTACAGATTCATTTCAAATCTATTAGCGATTGAGAGACGGAGCCTGGGTAGGTTAGAAAATCATTACACCTTCTACACCAACACTTGCAGGAGATGTGGAAACCTGTCAGGATCCATGAAATACTGGAACCATTGAGATGTTAAACAGAATCACATACAGAATGGAGCAGATATAGCAGCATCCAAAGAGGAACGGATATTTTTATACATTTGTTCTTAGTTCTTAAGTAGATTTCATCCAAACAGTCAAAGTTGTATTGGTGAGCGTTTGTCTTAATGACTGCATTGAGGAAACTTCAGGAAACTTCGAGGAGAGCAACGAAGAGAGACACACTTGACTAAGCAGTAAGTGTCTAGTAATCCCACAGCCACAGGAACTCATCAACTCAATCTCTCATTTCCAGCTCTTTCTCCACTCCGCCTCTAAAGGACGTTTAATTTGAAGAGAGAGGAAAAAGTCCCTTTTCTACAACGTCTCAATGCATATTTTTCTAATTTCTTCCTTCAGAAATCTCTTAATGGTTTCCTTGCTGGACCCTGATGAAAACAATGACTTTTAACCTCCATCCATCTCTCGCCTCCCTTCATCTCATTGGACTTATTTCACTTTCTAAATGATTTCTTACTCCTTCAATCTCTTTGCAGCCATTCAGGCCCCAGCCGGGCCGTGGACACAGCTAGGCATTGTGACAGGTGAAATGAAAGCCCAAAGAAATCTCATCTTCTTATGAACGCTCGGAGGCATTCAGCCAGTCAAAAAATATTTTTCCCCTTCTTTCTAGATAGATGGAAGAAGAAAAAACTGTGCTGTTATTTCAAGACCATTGGTTTTTTTTCCCCCTTTATCCACCGTTAATCAATCCTGCTCTTTCAGTGGAGGGGGAAGTGGAGGCGGCACGTTTTACATTCACTTAGCAGACTAGCTACTATATGACTGTCATCTATCGTCAGACCAGACCTACAGCACAAGGAAGGTGGCCCCGTCTTCTAACCTATCCAAGACATGCCAACACAGTGGGAGAGAAATAACGGTAGCAAACAAACAGCGCTATCAGGCTCTGCTGATTGAAACCTCAAGGTCAGAGGCAGAGAGAGAGAGGAGGAGGAGAGAGAGAGGAGAGAGAGAGAGGGAGACAGAGAGAGAGAAAGAAGAATGGATCTGACTGTGGAGCTCACTCACCTTGCTGTTGCATGTGCGTGTGTGTGTATGACTCAGAGATATTCAAGGCCTTTCTCTGCTGGAGAAGTTTGCAAAGTTACGGTACATTTATCTGCATTTAACATTGAAATGATTCCTTTTCTTCTCCTGCAGCCCACACACCTCCACCTTTTTCACCCTTCTACTCAACCTCTGCTGTTCTTTCTCCGTCTCATCACTCCCTACTTTTAACACCTGACGTTATGCTGTACCTCGTTCCTCTCCTCATTCTGCCCACTCCCACCCCTCACTCTCCCACTCCAACTGCTCTCTAAGACAGCTCTCTGTTCCTACTTCCCAGGAATTATTTGGACCTGCTCACCTTGTAACTCTCCACTCTTGCTGTAGAGTTCCCGTCTCTGCTCTCTCAGGTAGGCACTCATGCTGATGGCATGGGAGGATGATTCAAACCTAGGAAATAAAAGAGAATATACATATTTGTTCAATGATTTACCTCATAGTGCAGCATAATGACGCTTCACCTAGCAACAAAAACAGTGATAATGGCAGCATGTCAGCTGGGGTGCTGCACATGAATGACGAACAGAGAAACTGATGGAAACATGAATCTTGATGCCTACTTGAAGAGCGACTGCTTGGCACGCTGAGGTTTCTTCTTGGCAAAGAAGGCAGCGAACTCACTGCCAGTGCTGGCGTAGGAGAGCTGAGCTGACGGCTCTGTGGCGCTGCGGCTGTTCTTCACATCCAGATACTCCATGAGCAGGACCTAAACGGATTCCATTCATTTATTTTATTTCTACACATCTGTGAAAACAACAAATAACAGTTGCACTGAAGTGTCAAATGTAAGTTTCTGAGGCAGAGCCTGCTGGTTTAATGCTGCAAAGTACTAAACACATTTGTATTCCTCTTCTTGCATTGTTTTTAATTGTTTTTGCTCTAGCCACTGAGGTGATAAAAGCCTTAATTAACAGCAGTAACATTCAATTCGACTGTGATTCCAACAGCGAATTTTACATCTATGTTCATATCAGAGTCGAAGTAAAATTTCATTTAGCAGTAGACGCGTATCTGGCAGCTCGAGCTGTTGGGGTTCTTTATGTAGCGTATGTATCACAATTTGGCAATACTTGAATCTTGGAAACAAGCTTTAAAAATTAGAAAAAAAAAAGCCTGAATTGACGGGCTGCATTGGATGACCTACAGTACGTAAAGATCCTCCATTTCCCTCAATCTGTCTGAATGATCCATGGGGAAATCCATCAATGTCTTTATCATGCTTCATGAAAATCTTATCATCTTCTAACAATAGGATAAGTACGTTGAAAATCTGTCCAGACAGGGAAAGTTAACTTCCTCTCCTCCATCATTCTATCTGTCTGTTTCATTGGCTCTAATTTTTCAAAATCTCCTTGAGTTGCAGCTCTCATCTTTCTATTTTCTCTCTCTTGCTCCAGCTACCTTCTCTCTTTTCTTCGTAATTTCTCGCTCGGTGTGAAGACATATGTTCAAAAATAGCTGCCCATATCTCCCAGCTTCATTATTTAGCAGGGCTATTTAGCCCGAGTGTGTCTAATTCTGCGGCGCAATGTGGGTCAGCTCAGAATGGGACAGGAGTAATGGCCGAGCAGATGGAGATCCAGTCCTGACCGTAATGATATAATTAATGCCACAGAGAGCACCCGCTGACACGCACGGGAAAGCCTTTACACGACAGTGTCAGCGTTGATTCAATGAACACAGATGCATGCGTGATTGAGTCATGAAAAGCAGGTTATAGAACTGTGTTTATGAAAAGTACATCTCAGGTGATTTTAGAATATCAAGTACTTCAATGTCAAGCAGCTAACACGATTACGATATAATTTCTGCAAGACAATTCATTGATTCGTTTGTGATGACAAAACATTATTTAACCAATGGATTGAGCAACCGAGGTGAAACAAGGTACACAAAAGGGGAAACTCTTTATTACTGATTGAACGTATCATTCTAATAGAATCTGTCAGTAAAAGCTTCAACTGATTCTGACTTTGACGTGAAATGAACCTTTACAAGAAATAGTGTTTCCACTCCAGGACGAATCGTGGTTTCTTAGTTGAAGCCGTTTTAATAAAAATATCAAATCGAAGGAACCAATATATCAAGATATCATTACTCAAATATGGTGCTACCAAACTAAGCAAACACAAATTATGACACGCGCCCTCCTCAGCTGCCAACACCAGGGTCTCCACATGCCACTGGCCTCATGCTGCAGCTAATCCTATCAGTGTATTAATTACTAATGATGAGCTGATGGAGCGAAACCCCCAATTGCTATCAACACCCAAATAGTCTTAATGAAATGCCAACTCTGGGCTGATGCCGGGGCTGCGACCCTACCTAAATTGCATTAGCACTCAAACAGAGTGAACTTTAGATGCAATTAACTGGACTTGCAGGAGAAAAACAATCAGAGGTGAAAAAGAAAAAAATTAAAAGGAAGCTCAGGCGATGGCCGGATGAAGTAGGAAACAGTTGTGTGAAAGAGAAAGAGCAGAGGATTATAGGGGTGTGTGTGTGTGTGGGGGGGTACACTGAACAGAATGCTAAAGAGGGAATGGGAAAGAAAGTCTGTGAGGGTTTGAATGGACAGAGGGAAATAACCAGATTATCTGGTTGCATGGCGTACTTGTAGTTACTTGCTTACAGGTGTACAACGTCTTGTATCTCTGACATAGCAACATAAAGCAATGATGTATTGTAAAGCTCAGTCCAGACCAAAGAGTCAAGGCACAAAGGAACAGTTGCAGCAACAGTGTCAGCAGTCCGAAAGGTCCTGTTGCACCTTGACGCTGGTTGGCACTAGAAGTTCCAGAGGATTCTACCTGTTCATTCGCAGGTGATGGTTGCAGACTGTCACTAACGTTCTAGCCAACCAGCTATGAGCTGGTGACAGGTACCCACGTGGGGATGAGACAGATGGAATATGGGATTAGGTTTGTTATGTTTATGCTGTGTATTGTCTTGTCTGTGTATGGGAAAAACTAATAAAGGCTAACTTTTGAACAGAACACAGCTTGAAATGCTATGCTAACAAAATCACGGGGAGAAAAGCCAAATCATGATTGCTGGAACAGAAACCATGAAACCACCAGAAACCACCATTCTCTGATGGCTGATGTTACAGAAGCTAGCTTGCTTCTTTCATTACAAAACAGTTGGATTGGCACCCCACGTTATGGTGATGTGAAGCTTCCTGTGTGAAAGTATAACAAAGGAAGCACTAGTGTGTTTAGCTGGGAAACAAATTGCACCTTAAAACATCTAACTACCTTTGCCGTGAAAATGTGACGCAGTAAACTATCCACAACACTACGGCCATAATGCTTTAGTTCACTCAAAGGTTACGGATAGTTAATGGAAAAGCAACAGGGGAGGAGATTAATACTCATGAGTGAATCTGTGAAGCAGTGGTTGGGTGAAAAAAAAGGGGGTGGTGGGTAAAGATGTGAGACTTGGCAAATGGCTCTTCACACCAGATAATAAGACAATGCTCAAGAGTTCGTATGAACGGGAGAGCATCCGTATGTGTTTACTGTGTGTGCACACATGGGAAACTCACGGCATTCTCAAAGGCTCCCTGGACAAAGACAGTCATTTCCACCACAATGTAATCTAATTGTACCAACCAATGAGGCTTGTTCTGTGACCCCTGGTGGTTTGGGCCACGTCCAAAACTTAAATCAGTGGCCTGAGATGAGTGTTGAGTTCTATTAATGGAGTGCTGTCTTTGTAATTTCTGATCTGTTTTTCTCAAACCGTGTCCTGATGTCTCTTTAAACACTATCCACAGTTTCCATGATAAAAACAGGCCCTAACTCCAAACCAATAAGGAGCATCACTCAACATTTGCAGGTAGGTGTTTGCCTTTGGAAGATCATGGCCAGTTGGTCATCTATCGAGAATTCAATCACCTCCATTCAGATGAAACCAGTATGAGCTATTCAAGCTGTTTATTGTCAAGGCTTGATTGAAATAAGCTGTAGCCCAGTAAATCCCACAGGTCTAGTCACAAACCCTATTGACTGATAAACCATTGCTTGAACTTAAAAGTCCCAATGTCCTTGCTTGCTCTATATACACTGTGTATTGATTGTTCCAGAAACTTCAATAACCTTCACAAGTTCTGACAGACAAGAGCTTGAGCCACGGCTACTCCCGAGGCTGTGGACTTCGACGAACCAGCGGGGGCTCCCATCTGGACAGCTCCCTATCTCGTCAGTCTTTTGAAGGATATCTTGTTTGACGGAAGAAAGGTAGATATGCCTGAAAGTACACTGAGACATTTAGTGTCCTCACGCCATCTCCAGTCCCATGTGATTTAATGTGAATATACTACATCTCATTATTTTCTGTCCGCCGTGGCCCCTCACTGTTCCGACATTGTTCTCTGTTATGGAGTAACGTGTGATGAAAAGAGCAGAAAGAGTACTAGCTTGTTGAGGCTGGAGTGATTGCATTATAAATGATGCCAACTACTCTGATATTTCTGATCCGTTAAGTGTTTCCAGTATTACAAATCAGACAGAGTGAGTGAAAGTAACAAGTCAGGAAAATTACTGCAAAAACACATCTGCACTTGATTAAGCCTCTGTGATTTTGATGTGCTGGACGTTGTGGAGTGGAACTGAGAGGTGCAAGTCTTCACTACACTCCAGCAATATGAAAATATGACACCGGCTTGGAGAACACAATAAATGTGTCACATTGATTAAAATGTTGGAGGAGAACAAGGTAGCCATGTCTTTCTTCATATCTAATCAAAAGAGATCATTGTCTCGTGGCTGCTCTCTGGCAGTTCAATTCGCCTCGTTTTCACTCTGCTGATGAGATGAAAGAAGCCAGAGCACATTTAAGCTGCATGTGTACTAACCCATTAAAGCAAAAATACAACAGCCAACCTTCTTTTTTTGTGGTTAACCAATGACATTGAACGTGAGAACTAGAAAAAGCAGACAAGGGCAGAAATGTGATCATGGAAATGTCATCTAAATAAGGTTCACACAAAAACTAATGAAAGGAATGTGTTAAAAATGCCAGTAATGCCAGGAGAGAGGGTCTATTAAGTTTCCTGTCCATAATGAGATCTTTGTTTGGACCTAACAGCCTTTGTTTCCAGCTTGTTCTAAGAGAAAAAACACACAACATCAACTCTGGTGAAGTTTCTATAAACTAGAAGTTTGTCCTTTCAGTAAACAGATGGTCATCATCACTCCACAGCTTGGAAACTTTCTATTGTCTATTAAGAGGAATCCTCTCATTAAAAGTGTGATTTGCACTCTGGTCACACACTCTCCTAGCAGACAACAGATGAGACCAGCAGTCATCCAGGCAAAAATCCCAGCGAGAAGCAGGCTAATTATTAAACAAAAGGCTGACAAGGTCAAAGGGTGATGAACGTCCATAGCCAATGACACTCTGAGCCCCATATACATTTAATAACACATAGACTGGGCTCTTTTATGAAATCATCATTATGATAAAGCCTTGACACAAAAAATGGATAGACCTTTAAAAAAGGTTTTGAACACAATGGATACACACAAATATAAAGCAGAGACTGGTAAAGTGATGTGGTGGTGTAAACGTAAAAAGTTAACGTGTGAACAATCAATACATATATTCACACACTTCCTACAAAATGCCACTTGAAAAACTGTGAAGTGGCATTAAAACGCTCCACTTCAACCACTTATTTCCATCCAGTCTTTTATGCTTTGAATCAATACTTCCACACTGACAACAAACAACGGTCGAAAGCATCTGCAGGATCTCTGAGCCCAGATCAGGATCAGACCAGTCTTGACTATCAACAGATTGTTGACCTACTTCTCATTCCAAACCTACCAGGCCTCGGACACATCCACGCATGGTACTTTTCAGCCGCGGCCTTGTGTTTCTGTCTGCTGGGATGTCATGTAGAAAGGGCTACCTGGTGTCTTCTCTCTCTCAAAGAGCAGGAAAATAACACCTCCCGAGGGTGTTTCTGTACACGTGGAGGGAAAGGAGTGAGAGAGCTGTGACCAGCAGGGACACTATTTCACAGGTAAGGGCCAGTCCAGTTGGAGCAAAAGTTACAGTGGTCTGAACAAATTCCAGAGGTTTCTGATGCTATGTGTCTGTGGCTGTGTGAAATATAAAGACAACATGCTATGCTCACAAAATCACCAAGACTAATGAGAGAACAGGTATTGTGACAGTTCACAGACAAGAGGACTTCAGTTCTCCGGTGGCATTGTTGTGCTGTTCCATTTTACAGCACGTTGCAACGCACCAATTGCTGTGGAAACGACAGTACTTTACGGTGTCTCAGTGTCAACTGGACCGCTGTTCTCAATTGGCCACAAAGGGGAAGAAAAAACAAGATAAAATATGTTTTATAGCATTTAAAGCTACATTTTAAAAAAACATGCTACTGCATTAAATCTTTGCAAAGGCTAATTTTGCGTTGGTTAAGATTCCTTACATTTCCTGTTTGTGCTGTATGCATGCATGAGACAATATGGAGACTTGTGAAAATAATGTTAATAAGGGCTGGTAGAGGTCAGAAACTCCGCAGGGTTCCATTAACTGAACACCTTGCAAATGATTCCAGGAGACATCTGTTATCTGCTTAAATTGTATTAACAAGCAGGCCTGTTTTATACATATTTAAGAAAACCTGGACAATCATTTTCCATGTAATTTATATTCAACAAAACAAAAATGACCTTGTGAACAGAAAAGGAATAGTAACTAACCTGTTTCACTTACTAAATTACGTTGTACATGGTATTAATTTATATGCTGGTCATCCAACAAAAAGATTAAATTGGCTGGTGAGTCATGTAGCGGGTCATAAGAGATAAGAATTGTCTCTGTGTACGATAAAATTTTTCAGAAGTACTACGAGAGCGGTCGAAGTTAATTTCTCTCATTGCTGATCTGTGGCTCTCCTCCACAGATGGGCATTCACAAAGGGGGTGAAAGAGAGTGTCAATGTTGGGAGAGAGATGGGGAGAGACAGAGAATAAGAAAGAAAGATAATGAGATTAAGAAGGAAATTACAAGAAGCAAGAAGGGTAAGGTACAGAGATACTGTGTTACACAGGCAGCATGAAGACACTGCAGTGAGAAGGAGCAAGGGAAATGGAACCAGAGAGCAGCAGAAGAAGTGAACACGCAAGAGATGAAAGAGCGGGAGGGTGAGACGGACGAGGGGCCTTCATATTGATACAATCGGTCAGGAAATAATAAAACGTGTGAGTGAATAAGAAAACCTAATTTCAAGTAATGAGTATTCTAATCAAGAGATTACATTATCTCCCATCACAGAGACAGCAGAGAGCGGAGTCCCTGGAAACTGGTGGTTGGCAGCGGGTGCATGCTGGGGGTTGGCTTCATGCTTTCGAGAAGCTGTTACAGTACATACCCATACACACACACCTGGATCTCTGGAGATATTAGAAGCAGAAACGGCACAAGTAAGAACTAACATTCAGCAATGAAATGCCCCTTTTTTAAGACGGCAGCCTCAGAAAACCAAACAAAAATACCCATTTATTAACTGATCTCACCATCAATCACCATGGCAACCACTAAAGAATTTGCGACAGTGCTTCAAGAATATCCACTGCCAGCTGTTGCTTCCAACACTGAAACAATGTCAAGTTCTTATTTATATGTTGAACAACTTAGTCAAACGAACGTAGAGGCATCTTGTCTTCCCACGATCTCAACCTTGTTAAAGTGGCAGGAGAGACACGTCAGGAAAACACAGCTTCCAAAGATGGAAGCATTGGCAAGAGTGACTGTCTTGGATATTCACACACAAAGGCTGCAAGATGCACACGCACACACAGGCATTTGAGACAAGCTAGTGCCACCGATTTTCCTCAGAGATTCGCCATAGGTCAGCTGAACAGCTGCTTATCCCCTCAGCCAATAGCAGCAGAGCAGGAACGAGGAATAAACACACCACAAATTAAGAGCGGTACAAGCAATCAAGCTTCTGCTGTCACTCTTTTCCTCCCTCTATTTGAAGACAGATTTACCAGCTGTCAATTCCATCACTCACTGCCATTTCCTTTGGTGATGAAAGGTGACAAAAGGGTTTGTCATAAACCAAGGATCTACTTCAGAGACGGTGAAAACCGAACAACTTGTCAGGCCATGACTGGTCGATGACCCAGTGTTAGTGTTAACACATTACATTGTTGTAATAGATTGTAATCTCCTGCCTCCCAGGTGTATTAACTTCAAATTTAGTCTAATTGAATATAACATCTTAAAAAAACATGTGGGAAAGGAATGAACATCTGATTCTGATTCAATTATTTAAATTGTTTGAGATTAAAGCTGTTTTTGACACAAGGATGAACTTTAATAGTGGGATGCATAGACATAAACATGGACTTGTGAGATCTCTGTATGTAGTCCCTGTAAAAACGATAATGCCCGTGTCTGACCTGCAGCACCGTCTGGATCTTGGCAGAGACGTCCGCCTGCTCATAGAGCTTGATGCCCTCTTCATGAGCCCCGCCTGGGCACTGCACTGCGATCTGCTGCAGATGGGCCAACACCACACTGTGAGCCTGGGCCACTGCCTTGAACTTATCAAACAGGAGCTCCAGCAGCTCCAGCAGCAGCCTGAGGAGGGAGCCAGAGAGCAGAGAAATAGAGGCGTTAAGGGAGACAGTGAGGACAAGCTGTGAGAGGTGAGCAACCGAAGTATTTCACACAAATACACACATGTATGACACTTTCTTCCTGCTTGAACCATTTACATTTCTTTGCATACAATTAATACAGTGGCTAAGAAACCTCTTTTAGCATCAGCTAATTTTACACAAAAATATGTGATGGGGACTCAAAAGTTTCAGATTAACACAACGTGTTTCCTATTTCAAAATCAATACAGTTCTATTCTATTCTATTTTATTCCTGCATTGGGAGACTCATGTGTGTTTACTTTTCCTAAAATTCTCGGCATCCCGATCGTTTTCTAAAGACTGACTAAACACACCCATGAAAAGAATGTGGCAACCACTGGTACTTGTCTGTAGCTACCTTCTGCCACCACTTTTCCAGTCATAGATTAGTATGTTTAGACTCGCAGAGTGACCAACACAGCCAAGAATGAACAGCGTCTCTCATTAGTTCTAAATTGCTCGGCACTGAAGACGAGAGCAGAATCAAATCCAAACTGACCTTCTACTTGATTTCAGTGCTACGTTTTGGATTGGAAACTCACAGTGACCTCATCTGCACTAATGCTTTCATACTGACTCTGTTATACGTGTTTTCTGTACAAGGACTAAGCTTTCAAAGTAAAGAGGGAACACAGGTTACATTAGCTGAGGTACTATGAGTACCCAGAACACCCATGCTAGTGAGTACCCACTTTATTTTAGTGGAAGTATTAAGAGTTAATATTAATATATTCATAATGTTTCTCTAGGAATGTCTGTTCTCTTACTTGTGTTCAATTGTAAGGAAAACACTGAATATATTTTGACAGGTTTACATCTGTAATGGGTCAGTTAGCTCACTTAATTCAGTGTTTTTGCATGGTTAGAATTCTAAAAGACAAACCGACACCAATTTAAAATCAAAAATGTAATTATTTAACATGGTAATCTGATTATTACAGGGTTTGTCCACGGTCCATTATAACCTTGGATGGTTTTGTATCCCAGGGACAAATATTGGTATTAATTTTGTTAAACTGACCTCTGTACTTGGTCAGACACCAAGTCTCTTTGTGTAACACTCAGACAAACTACCCAGAAACCTCCATTTATTGTCAGTTACACAGGACCTGTTTTAATAGCATTGATTACACTTAACGACCAGAATGTAAGTCCCAAAGCATCACATCATTCATTATGTACAAGCTATAACACCTCTACCTGTTTTTGATAGCAAATTGATGCAAATCACTTTAAATGTCGCATGAAAAGAAAGTTCTGGGAAGTGGCCAAGGTTTGCTGAGAAGGTAAAAGAAGAATGTAGAGGCGAGTGAGATGGATGTTTCACTAGGGGGTATGTTGGTTGGCTGTCTGTCAGCACAGCAGCAGCAAGCAAATGTTATTAATGGAGGGGAAAGCGGGCACAAATCACCATGAGCTATAACTCTGATGTTGATGGAGCGAAGATGGGACTGAGGGAATGTCCTGAAAAAATAAAACAAAAAAGGATCATGTATGTTTACATTTTTGGCTTTGACCTTCCCGCCTTCTTTTTTTTCCCAAACTAACCCTCCATTCATTCCTCCCCTTCCACAAACAGCCCAGTCTCCCTCATTATCTCCCAGTAGTGGTCATCCTAATCTATACTGTCTGTTCTTTGCGGCCTTCTTTCTCATTTCCTCAGGATCGAAGCTGACACACACCGCTGATGAACAGTCTGGAGAGGCAGCAGGGAGTAAACACCAGGAAGCACAGGCCCCGACTGACTGAACGACAGCATTTATCTGTTTCATTCTGAGAGGACGACGGCAGCAGCCACATCCCATCAGCGTTACAAGTTGTCAGTCACAGATAATTACTCTGTACTTTAAAAGAACCACGTGCGCCCTACATTTCATACTAGCTGCTTTACATAACGGGTAATAAAAACAGTACAATCAAAATTAACGGCCGACATTGTG
Source organism: Aeoliscus strigatus (assembly GCA_901007665.1). Classification (NCBI taxonomy): domain Eukaryota; kingdom Metazoa; phylum Chordata; class Actinopteri; order Syngnathiformes; family Centriscidae; genus Aeoliscus; species Aeoliscus strigatus. The sequence goes on from CAAKHB010002283.1 coordinate 13,333, forward strand.
CTTTTCTTATAGGTCTTTGGGTAATACAAAATAAGAGAACAAGGAGGTGTAAATTAAACTCAATTGACAGGTCAGTGCTGGATGCTAATGTGTTTGTAAGAGCTATAGGAATGTGTGTGAAACAAATATGCACTTACGATGTGGGTGATCATGAATGAGAAGACGCCATATATGCAGCAAAGAGTTTAAACGTCTCTCGCTAGTCTTCACAGCCATAAAATACAGTGTGCAATAACAAGACCATTGTTCCCTTCAAGTGGTACATTGGCTGGTGTTTCCATAGCAACAAGCCTTGACTTTAAATTGAAGTGAACATAGGCAGTTCTAGGTGTGTATGCACCCAATAACTGAGCACACCAAGTCATCGCACAAATGCAATTCTGCGCTCTGCTGACACAAAAACAGCACTCACACAGGCAAACTTTAAACTATCTGTGAGGAGCAGAAGTGGAATGAGCTGCACGGTGGCCTAATACACAGAGGTCAGATGAGATTTAGCAGGCGAAAAGGAGGAGGAAGGCAGACGAGGCTGGAGAGAACATCCCTGACAGAAAACAAGACGTTCCTCTTAAACGGTTCAGGATCAGTGGACTGAGACCCTCGCTTCCCTAGTCACTGTGTGCGCGTCTGCAGCAGCTGACGTGACTGCTTTTAAAATGGTCCAGGCCTCTACGGCAGGTATGAAATTGTTTGTGTGCGTATGGGAGTGTTTACCCGTGTCTGGGTTTAAAGCAGCAGAGGATCTGTTTTCATGGTCTGAGGCCGGGGTGACGACGGTCTGTGCTCTTTAGTGTGTTTCATAGCTGGTTGACTGTCTGACTATGAACAGCCTGGGACTGAAGGCAAACCATGTTGACTACTGCTTCAGCTCTACGGTAAATACACCTGGAAGACCCACTGCAAGAATCTACAGTGAATACAAATGGTTGTAGACAATGGAATCATGGGTAAAGGACAATAGAAGAATGAGAAAAGCTGAATTTATCCTTCTGTGTCAAATCAACAGTCACCATCAACTTGTTGCCTACGGCGTATGGTACAACGTGCACCTCTCCAGAAATGTGATTGTGTGTCACAGCCACGCAGATCTCCGCAGATGGCCATGACAGTGATTGGACTTTTTGCACCATGAGACTTTCCCAGCACATGGAGTGGGTTCGTCCAGCAAACGTCCAAAATGCTATTTTGGACCAAAAAAGTGCAGAAAATGATGCCAATCTTGTCAGATTTACTGCGGTAACAAGATCCGCTCACATTCAGTTGATATTGCTTGAAGTAAACAAAGAAAACAAAGATTACGCGATAGGTGGTTGCACTGCTACAATAACACGGGTTGTCTTTCTTTGGGGTATTGCTGTCTCGTCAGGAAGCCATTTTTTGTTGACATAATACTTCCTTCTCCTCTCCACCGTACCTTGGCTGGCTCTCCTGAGCCAGGTTCTCCCCTCTCTGATATGCATGGTCTGCGATTTGAGTGGTCGACCTCTTGACGATCTGTTTCAGCTCTGGTTCCAGACGCTCCATTATGGCTTTTATTGTCTCAGGGATTTTCTTCAGTTTGGCCAAAGCCTGATGAAACAAAATAACACTGATACGCAGTATGACCATTCCTTTTAATATCAAAAACGCCAGACATAGTAGCAAGACAGGAGACTCTATTTACAACCATACGGTTCTCATGTGCAATGACCCAACACTGGTTGGATGGTGATTGTGGTGAGTCTCATTCTCACACACACAGGTGGTTTGAGCATCTCCATTCATCAGCAACAGAGCAACCCCACACATAACACGCGTGCAACCGTGTGTGAAGTGTTTGGTGTTGTTCATGCATGCACCTTGATAAGAATGCCCATGAACTCAGCACTGTTCTCCTCTGGATCCACCTCCGTCAGCTCCGACTGGTTCAGTTCACGCATATCTTGCTGCAGCTCACGCACTGAAGGGGAAACGCACGAGGTTAATGATGACACATTTCATAGCACAGGGACTTATGTAGTTTAGTAATGTCTTATCACACAACTAAATGAGCAGCTGCAGTGTTCGTACGAGACAGTTCACACTAGAAATGTTTTCCATTCAGATATTTCCCAAACATCAGAGCAATACTTACTGAACTTTCAATAACGTCACATGATTTTAAAAAATTATATGTACATATAAGTCAAAACTTGGATTCAACAACACTAAATTAGATCTATGTCTTTTAAATGAACACACCTGCAGCTATCGCTCCATCAGACTTGGCCACATTAACCACTAAATTGAGAGTGGTTGCATCGAGTGATGCTCTAATTTTCATTAAACAGGGCTTCCCAATTCCCCATCACAGCGCGTTAGGAGAGTTAATGTTTATGGCGAGTAAATGGACTTTGGGCGTATTTCCTCTCTTCCCTATTTCAACTGTAGTTTGTGTAATAATTATGACAATTACTAGCTACAAATGAGGTGCTCTAATGCTATTAGACAGAACGGCGAGCTAGGCCACTGATGGAAGCCTGCTGCCGTGTCGTGACCACAGCTGTTAGCGCGATGGCGTGCAGGCACTTATCGCCTTGTGGCAGCTAATTGCTGCTGTTCTCTTTGCATAATGTGGCAAAATCTGTTGTTCAGCTTTTACTTTCACTGCACAGAGGGTGACTTGAATGGGTATTTATTCGCTATCAACGAGAATTTGTGCACGTCATGTGCTTTGCGTGTTTGAAATAATGCTGATGAGCTGAGCGAGAAGACAGGTGGAATGTGACAGAGGGAGCTAATAGCAAATAGAAATACACCTGGACTAAATGACCATGGCTTAGTTCGAATGGAAGATATGCTCAAATGCTAACGCTAATAAAGTTGAAAAAGTCAGCTAACATGCTTAGATGAAGGTAGTATCCGATTGCTTGGCAGCCACCGAATGGAAAAACAAAAGGGAAGACAGAAAAATAACCACGAGTGGGAGGTGAGAAAAAGTGACAGGCTTAATATAAAAAGTCAGAGAGGGAACACCAGCACAGTTATTGCAGGATTAACTTTTTTTCATTATCCTCTTGTTTGACTTCCTCTGTACGCGATCTGTAAGTAATGCCCCGTCAACTCAACGCCCCCAGAAACCGAGGACAAGTCGTACATGCCTGAATTCAGTTAAGCAGGGGTGTCCAAACCGATCCTCGAGGGCCTCCTATCCTGCAGGTTTTCCATGTCACCCTGCTCCTACCTCACCTGAATCAGTCTCTGAAGTTCTGCAGAGGCCCAACAACGAGCTGCTGATTTGAGTCAGGTGTGTAGGAGCAGGGTGACATCAAAAACCTGCAGGATAGGAGGACCAGTTTGGACACCCCTGAGTTACTGGCTGCATCATCAGTGCCTGTCCTAAGAGCAGCCAGCGGTTTCAGTACAGAAGCTGTTTCCCTGCTGTGATGACAAAGATGTGTGGTGACTAGTGGTACAGATAGCAGAGGAGAGGGGGGGGGGGGGGGTCCAA
>CAAKHB010002285.1:0-27146 GCA_901007665.1 Aeoliscus strigatus
CCCCCCTTCATCCCTTCATCCCTTCCCCCCTCCCTCCCTCCCTCTCCCTCCCTCTCCACTTCTCTGTGACTCCTTCTTACTTTCTTTTCATTCCTCCTCTCAGTGCGTGGATCCCAGCCCGCCAGAGCCTCCCGGATATCACCCTCAGCATCCCTCCTCCATGACCTGCCCCCGGACTGTCCCGCACCGGGAGCAGCACGGATGATGCGCTGTCCGCAGCCGTTCGATGACAGCAGAGACGCACCGCTGGAGACATGGACCCCGCGCTGCTGCTCCCTGTAGCGGCCGCGCTGCTGCAGCTGTGCGCCGCCTTCAACCTGGACGCGGAGACGCGCGTCGTGTTCAGCGGCCCGCAGGGGAGTTTCTTCGGCTACTCGGTGGAGTTCTTCTCCAACTCGTCCAGGTAAGGTCTGGAGCAGACTTACACTGACACTCCTCGTGCTATTGTTTTCATTTCGATCGTTTACAGAAATTAACAAACTAGTAGAAAAAAAAGAAAAATAGTCATACAGAAGCGGACAACAACGATATTAATAAAATACTCACAACAACAATAATGGAAAATGAAAACACTCATTATTATACACATAAAGCAACGTGAAGGAGTGAAAGTTAAGTGTAACGACTTGAACTGCTCTGGCTCTTATGAAAGTAAGTTCTTCATAGTGTATTTTCATGTGTTAGGATTCTGCTAGAACAATCCTCTTTATACAATATTTCACAGGTTTTTCAGGAATATGTCAGTGCATTTTCATGTTGAGACAATGGTATAAATATTTGGATATCAAGTTACACTGAAGCTCTGCTCTCTCTTTCTCTTTCTAACACACACACACACACACACTGGATTCCAGCCTAGTATGATTAGAAACAGACATGCAAGTCTGCCTATGTGTAAAAGTCTTGGGTGAAGAACTGGGTTCACCTACAGCACTGAATGCTTGTCAGTCCACTCTGGCTGTCTGTCAGTTCACAGCTGTGATACTGTCATGAAGGTTTGAAGGACATTATGTAACTCCTGCAAAAAGAAAAAAAAACATCTTCACTGTGTTCATTCGCAGTAAAACATACATTTTTGTAGTATCGTGACACAACGTCTCATAGCCTGCGATACCGGTAGTACTCCAAGTGTTGTCTGTGAATGCAATTACTTATTTACTCTGGGAAGTTGAGAGGAAGCGCTCATTCCCAATTCCCAATTACATCGAAAATGCATGAAATAAAAAGTAGAAACAGGAACAAATTACAAGTACAAAGCTGCCCATTCAGAGTATTTGCAATCGGCAAGAAAGGACGTAAAGTGATTAAATGGAGTCAGACTTCTTTCAGCTGTGGCTGCAATCTATTCCATTTCAAATGAGCATGATGGGATGTTTAGGACGACAAAGTCATTGGTATGAATATGAGGTAATCACGTGTGTACGTGCATGTATGTGTACCGTCCACACAGACCTGCTTGCTCAGTTTCATTTCAGACTTTTCCCATAATATCCTCGTACATTTGCCGTCGTCCACCCAGACTGTCGTCCCAGACCGCCGTTTGAAGTGACCTCAAGAGAATGTGTTACATCAACACGCACAACAAGAATCTGTATCGGCTCTCTTATCTGCTCTGTGATAACCTGAAGGTGCTTCCCCAAAAAAGGCCATCACTGCAATATTTATCTAAAAAGTCAGCATTAACTGAGTTGATTCCACCCACTTTGTTTGTGTGTGTGATGGATGTGAGGGTTAAAAGTCCGATGATTAAAGTGGTGGTATGTTGCTGTGGAGGATGTTGAATCAGACTGCACACATAAAGTCCCCTTCTTGTCCTCTGGTGCTTTTTGCTGACGCTGAATAATTTTGTTCTTGGCATCTTGATGTGGTTCTTGATATGTGGTGAGTAAACAGCAGGAAACTGTTGCCTTCCTGAAGGAGGTTTTCCTTTTGCCGATCTGGGGCTCTTTCTGCTGCTTGTCGTGTCTTCTGACAGTCACTCCGCTGTCGTTCCTGTAGCACGCTGAGATGTGCATGTCTGGTTTATATGTCATCAAATTCTAGCTCTGCTAAATAGCCGTCATGCACTGTCTATTCATGCAAAAACTACTAATCAGGGGCCGAAAGAAAGAAAACAGGTTTAGTGAAAACATAAACATAAAACATGAATACAATTATGATGATTATTTCTCCTTCATTCAAACAGATGAAGCTTTAAAGACATTTGTTTGATTTCTGTCAGTTCATGTGAATATTGAATTGAAAACAACCCCCCAAAAACTGAGTTTCATCCTGAAATCAGGAAAGAAGTTTTCAATTCTATTTTCATATAAACTTCATATAAACAGTTTTCATATGTTTGAATTCAGTTTATCACTAAGCCTTAATTTAAGAGAATTCTGCAGTGTTTTCCTCTTTTCAAAATAAACAAACTCAGGGTTTTCACTCAAGCCACTTTGAACTGCCCTCAGTATTTAGCACCACAACTCTACAGTGTGTTTTTGGTGTCGTTCCTCGTGTCCCTGAAAGCTGTGAGTCATCTCACCCAAAGGTCCTTTCCTTTTGGATTGAATAAGACTAACCGTTCCTGCCCGTGCTCCTCATTTGTCTCAGACACTTTGACACACATGAGTCAACACAAGTGAAGAACATGATTCTGAAACATGATTCATCGACAACCACGTTCAACGCTGTGACTTCATTCCCTCCCATTCAACCGCACCTGGATTCATGTGACCATCTCACTACGAGGACCAACAAACCACATGCGACCTCTGTGACCCCTGGGGGTGTGAACAGCCGAGAGATGAAATGCCTGTGAATCCTCACCAGTCACACTCAGAAATGTACAAGGAGATCAAATAGGTCGCTGATTAACAAACGTTTTGCCATGAAATGAAGCGACGCGTCTGTTTTCTGTATGTATCACACTGTGAGACACAATTTAAAACATCTTTGTGGAGGGAAATGATGGTAACTTCTATTTAATATAATGTCTTCTAAGGAGTTTGCCAGTTACCAACCACTCGCAGCTAAAGAACACATTGTCACCAACATTTCTACATTCATGCTCCAGAAAGAAACCATTCCATTTCATGATCTGCATGTGGATTGTTTTGTTGTTGTATCATCACTAATGCAATCACTAACTAAATTCATGCTGTCCGCGGCCGACAAGTAGCACCAAACTGCCATTCTGCCATTAGTTACCTCCACCAAGGAGGTAGAGTTCATCCCTGGTTGCAATGACTTTGCCAAAACCATTGTCACATTCTTCCGTTAGTACACTTCTTTGTAGTACACTATGCACACTATGTACTTACTCGCAAAGTGTGCAAATGTATCACACACAAGCACCAAACATACGGCGCGACGCCAACGCCTGAAAATGTGCCGTGGCTTACTAGCTAGCAAGGTAACGCCAGCATTGGCTGTCGCTGTTGTCATCGCCATCTCAAACTGTGTAAGGTCGTCATTTCTACGTCACTAAAATGGAGGACGTTGACGGTTGAAAGTGTCCATGGCCGTTTGAGTGCGTGTAGTACTCACTTCAGTGTGAACGCACTTATGCACTTAAAATACTAAGTTTAAATATAGAAGTGTGGGATTGGAGACACGTAACACGTCTCAAGTTGTGACACGGGTATGCTGATTAATGCTAGGAGTATGTTGTGTTCACGTGCTTTTTTGTCGGGCAAAAAAGCAACAAAGAATAGAAGATGTAGATGCAGCCACAGTGACTTGATTTGAAGAAGGTGGGTTGGAATAACTAATCCTGATCCAGTGCCGCTGTGAAGATTTGCTCGTAGGGTCAGAACCATGTACAGAGTCTGTGGGCGGGGCTTAAGGATGTCAACAAGCAGTTGGACATTTATTTCAAAGACCAACAAAGGATCATTTCCGTTCCATCAATCTCGTATTTTCCAAAACACACTCTGACATTGACTCGTTTCTCTGATAACGTTTCTCTTGTTCTCTCCTCTGATTGGCTGAAGCGTTATGATTTGCACCGGCCACGTGGCCGCTTCTTTTGTTGGGTCTATCGCTTATTGCCAGAACCTTCATCTCTGTAGATGTGGTTCTGGTTTTCCAGGTGAGGATCACAATTTTGTCTATTACACTCGGAATCCCCTGACAGTTTAGAATATACCTCCAATCTCAATGTCTCTTCACATGTCACATCTCCTTGGTCCTCAGTCATGGGCTTCACCACCTGCTGGCCATAATAAAGAATGCAGATTAAGCCGTGTTGGCTTCCTTTTTAAGACCCAGAGGCCACCTCCACTTATTTTTGTGCATTCTGTGCTACAACGCTTAGCGTTACTCCCTCTTACATCTTTGACCTCGATGTGTCTCTGAGGCATTTCCTCTGTTTGCAGATGCTCAAGTTAGATAAGAGGAAAATTATTCAGTTCAATTTCATGTCTCAGCATAAACACATCGGTCATTGTGCTGACACTCATCATAGTCTGAAACAGGCTTTTGTTGTCTGTTTTCATGTCAAAGTTATACTGGCTGGAGGGATATTTTGGAGGAGAAGCTGAATGGTTGATACTCAAAGTGAACGGTCCTCCTGAGCTCCCTCCCCAGATGTACGGGGGGAGGGGGAGGGGGTATGGGCGTACAGACGGATCTCTGCTAATGTCATCAGTCACCACTGTCTTAAGTTGTGCCATTTGCTCTGGGCCAGACTTTTTAAAACGTCTGCCTGCAAAACCTTGAAGGCTTAGCTGCTCTGCAGCCACATGTTTAGCTTCAGACGGTCAAAGTGATATGAAGAAATGTCCCCTTCTGTTGTTGTGTTGTACTTGAACTTAAATAGTGAATGTTGTAATTGTCAATACTTCTATGGATAAAATGTATCAGAGTTGCAGATTGACCATTTTAAAATAATATATTTTTATGTTTTTTTCTGATTTTTTAAAAATGTTTTTTCTAACTTCAAATCAATGCGGCTTCTTCCCGGAATCGGTTCTTCACCACAACATAAGATTCCGTTTTCCTTCTTTGCTGTCTAGTGTCAGTATTCTGATCGGGGCTCCAAAAGCCAACACCAGCCAGCCCGACATCACAGAGGGAGGAGCTGTGTTCCTGTGTCCCTGGAGCCAAACTAACTGCAGCATTGTCAACTTCGACCAAAGAGGTGGGACATCTAAAAATCCTGTCATGCTCCGTGTTCAGAGTCTGAAGAAGAGCCTCAGTGGTTGGTAAATCACTAATGACACTGAAACAGTCGAGGCGGGACTATGTAGTAAAACTCCAGCTGTGTCGAACAGTCCGTGAAAATATTTATAGGTAGTATCATGAGGTGCCCAGTGCTTGACCCCAAGGTCAGGAGCACGGCTCCCTGCCATCTTAAAACCCCTGCTCCGACCTCTTTCTGTTTTGAGTGAAACCGACCTTTTGAAGGTCTGTGTTTTCACGGTGGCTGTAGCTTTTCTCCACCCCACCCCTTACCGACGTCTGCGTCGTGTTTGTGTGTGTGTGTCTCCACAAAGCTCTGATTTCCTGCTGGACTCGGGCCCGGTGTTGCGAGCGCTCTTTAATTAGGCCAGAGTCATTACAGGACCAGGACCCCCGGGCTGCCCCCGGCTTTGCCAGAAAAATAATCGCCTCCATCAGAAATGCAGGAAGCGATAAGGACCAATGTTTGAGGATCACAGGGCCTAAATAATTGTACACTTGCTGATATCGAATGTCGGTTTACACAGAGTGAGTGCTGCAACTGTCCAAGCTATGTGGACATAAACACACACCAACAAACTGTTTCCAAATGTCTCATTTCAGAGTCTGTCTGCAGGGGCAGGTGTGCAAACAGCTGCACGTTAAATAAATAGGTGTCCTCACTAATATATATAAACTGGACAAAATATTTAAGTAGAACCAAATACAGATCAGCAGCACTCTCCAACAGATTCATGGACATTCCGACACCAATTATTGCAGGGCTGTTGTATCATACTGTGTTGATGTAAATGTACCTAATAATTTGCATGCTCATTTGTCCAGTCGGTTACCAGGATTGCTGGTTTGCTCGAGGAAACAGACACCGAACGTCAGGCACACTGAAGGTCGGAACACCTTCAGGCTTTAGTATGATTAAATTGAGCTGGACGTCAAACTCGTGTGCGGACCAGTCTGGACTGAGACCCCCAGAAATAGATGGTCAGGGTTAGAATCATCTGGTGAAGGCCGGTGCGGTTTTCCAGGTGAGAAAGCATACGGGACAGAAACGGGACAAAAGTGAGTGTGTTGTGTGGGTCACATGATTGGTGCAACAGTTTTCTGTCTGCGTGCCGCACACAGTCAGACAACACTCACTGACACAGGACCTTCTTGTGTTTGTTCCCAGGGTCGACACATCTTCTCACGAATAAACACAAAACGTTTTCATGTAGATTGACACTTTTTAATGCAACTGGGTTTTTCCCTGTGGGAAAAGAAACCAGACTAAAATTAACTAATGTCTGAAACGTTTCCGACCAGGGGAAACAAACTAATGTGTGAAAGAGCCCTGAGAAGACAGAGCGCTGTCAGAGCACTGCTGAAAGCAGCAGGCACATAAATTAAGAAATATACTGCAGTCAAATTTACACATACCTGCAAATGTGTTTTAATTTATGTTTTAATACATTTTAGTGCTTGAGGAAGGATGTGAGCAACGTTATGGTCGCTATTAGTCATGAAGGCAGCATGGCTTGTATTTCAACAGTTGGTTTAATGGACCAAGAAAAACAGATTCTGTTCAAATGCTTTTTTTTTTTTTTCTCCGACCGCGTCTTAAGTACTATAATAGGATGCAGCAGTGAGCATCAGCCATAGAGGTGTAATGCTGCAAACTACAGAATAACCACACGGACAAAGACACACTCACCACGTCTTATCACTGTTCCTTCATTTCCCCCCGCCGAGGCCCCTGAAAACAGCCCAACAATGAAGTAAAGCCGTTTGGGTTTCAGCAACAACAAGGGCCAAGAGCGTTGGAGCTGTTTGATGTGTGTCATGAAGGATGGATTAAAGACCCCGGGAACAAGGCCATAACGTATCAACGTAAAAAGCCAAAGAACATGTGGGGAAAGCTTTTAAAAATGACCAAAAAAAGGCACTGATGACAGGAGGACATTTGACTTAAAAGCTAAAATAACAACTCCTGACATGAGTGAAGTTCCTCGACTGCTTCGGAGCAACAGTATGAATTGGTTCAAACGTGCTTTTAAATATGTTTTTCGTCTGTGTCTTCTTTCAGGTGATCAGTATTTCTATATTAATAATGTGAACACTAAGGTTGAGGTCAAGTCCCATCAGTGGTTTGGAGCCACTGTGCGTTCCCATGGAAACAGTATCCTGGTAAGTCGGGTTTGACACTAATTATGTAAAGTATTAGGACTATAATTGCTTGCTAGTTGACATTAGCTCAATTTGCAAGTGCACTGGTTAGCACATTTACCTGAAACCTGGCAGAACTGACGTTTTTCTAAGATGCTGAGCTCTGATTGGACCACCAGTGTCCGTGTGAGGAGTTCAGGAAACCTGATCATGTTTGATTAACTGCTCCTTTTCAACCTGTCTCTTTTGGCGTCCAGGCATGCGCTCCCCGGTATTACTGGAGGACAGAACATGACACCCCCTTCGCAGATGTTACAGGAACCTGCTACCTCTCTGTGGACAGCCTCAGAACATTTGTGGAGTACGCACCCTGCCGAACAGGTGAGTACTGACACACTAGCCTGCGTCCATGGTATTTACAACTATAATACTGGTAGGGACGTCACGGCAAACGTGTAAGTTCAACTTTGACCTGTTTCCTCCCGACGCTCCAGTTCTGTGATCTTACGTCTTCATTTTAAAGGAAGAAATTCATTTTTTGTGATCAACTTTTTATTGAGCAGTAATTTTAGAAAAAGACAATGTAGTCGCATATTGACATTAAATTGTGGGCTCGTGCGTTGAATACATGGAAGGAATTTGTGTAACTGTCACTTATTTCAGCTTCACAATTCTTCACTTTTATGTCATTTTAAAAATGCTTGCAGGTTTTTCTTTCTGCTCATCTTGCAAATTAGTGTCTGTGATACTGCATTTTAACAAGAACAAGCAATGAACATTCGAAAAAAAAGGTCATGAGAGTATTAAACTCCAACTCTGAAGGCTTTGGTCAAGGTCGTTTGCTCGTTTTGAATGAGTGAAGATTCAACCTCTGATTGTTGTTTTCTCACTTAAGATTTATTCAGAAACAGGTGAAGTGATTCAGTTGAAGCTGAACTGAGCCTGAAGTTGGGACAATGTGCTGGGGATGCTTCTGGAAACATCACCGCAAACCCAGCTGTTAGCATCCATTTTCACATTTTTAGATGATACCTAAAAATGTGATACTAGTTAGATAAGATACTGTAAAGATAACAAAGAGGTAATATATAAAACAATGTAGAAAATCTAATTTTGGAAATATCAAACTAAAACTAACAGGCATAAAAAGCATTATAAGTAGTACTTAGTACTTATATTCACTCACATAAATAAAGAATATGCACAGGTCCATCAAAGGACAGATGGCTGACGGCTGTGAATAGTAGATATAAAAAATACTATTTTATATATATAAATAAATATATAAAATGTGTACTTTTGTTGACTTAGAGTGTTTCACTTGCGCCATCTTTGCCAACGAATGGCACAAATGATCTTGCTTTTTGTTTCTACATTGAAATAAAACTACAATAAGGAAGTTGCCATGTCTTGGTACGTGTGTGTGTATGTGTGTGTGTGTGTGTGTGCAGAGCGCCACGGACCTGCTGGACAGGGGTATTGTCAGGGAGGATTTAGTGCTGACTTCACCAAGGTAAGTTCAATACTTACTGGTGTTTTTTTTTTTTTGTGCAGGTTCCTGCATAGTTTTCTGTTCTGGTGTTCTGATGTAAACAGCAGAGATTACTGTGTGTGTGTATATATCCGACGTGCACTGTTTGTTGAATCAGTGGTCTCAGGCAGATTCCTCAGTCCTGCTCTGGTGTGTTACAGGATGGGAGGGTCGTGCTCGGAGGACCGGGCAGCTTTTACTGGCAAGGTGAGCTCACGAGAACGTGGAGAAGCCTTTTTATTTTTAGGAGAGAGACATCCACATCCATCTAAGGCCCCGAAATCCCATTTATGTATCCAGATATGTATTGTGAAGTTGCGAAAAACACAAGTCAGATCAAACTCCATATGGCGCTGGTTTGAAATTGGATTCAAAGCTGATTTCTACAAATGTATCTTCTGTCTGGACGCTCTGCTTGTTCAAACCTGATATCAGAGCGGCATTTCGGTCACTTGCAGTGGACAGTAACGTCCTGCGTTTGAAAGTTCGCACGCCACCATCAGAACCTCCTGCTGCATAGTGAAGCCCGTCTTGACTGTCTCAAATCTTGTTGTCTTCTATACGGAAATATAGTACATAAGTGCGTTCATGCTTAATGAATATGTGAAAATGTAGTGTACTACGCGCAAAGTTCACTGTTGATGCATGGACACTTTCCATGCTCAACAGCCGCCATCTTAGTGGCGTAGAAATGACGTCCTTTCACTCTTGGAGATTGCGACAGATGACCCAATCCCAGCTAACGCTAACGTGGCACATTTTCAGACATTGACGCTGTGGCGTAGTTTGGTGCTCGTGTGTGATAAATTGTCCTCTTCGATGTAGATTGAGGTTTAAGATGTGAGGTCAGAGGGTTGATGTGTTGGAAATATTCACAATATCTGTCAGCTAGTGTATCGGCAGTAAGTTTCATTTTCACGTCATTTCCCGTAAGTGCACAGCGGCACTGCTTGATTTGAGATAGTACTACCCTGTTAAAAGTTGTGCACTTTGCGAGGAAGTACATAGTGTGTGTAGTGTAATATGAGTAAGTATGAGATTTGAGACACAGCACATTTTCCCGTAGTCATCAGCGCACGTACTGCCGCCTGTGTCGTTTCCACAGCAACCCATGCAGATAGGTCAGTACAGAGCGCTGATTCGTGCAACAAATCTGACCCGATCACTTGCAAATGAGAGGAGAGCTTCAGGCTTTGTCTGCTGCCCAGTCGCTGTGGTAACGACCTTGGTGTTCGCACGTGTGCTGGCGACACAGTACGATAACACAGAAGTGTGAGCCGTGGGAAAATGGAGTCTCTCCCCAAGCAGGCAACACATATCACCGTTGTTTAAGTTCATTTCTTCTTCTTCGACGATTGTGGTAAAATGTCTCCTTCTTCATAGTGTCCATCCTTGTGTGTCACGCTGCAAGAGACACAAGCGCTCATGTGATTTTTCACTGTTCAGGCTTACATATCTGGATACAGTCTGGATGTGGGGCCCAATATATTCTGGAACCACCCAGTTCAAGAGTGTTTTGACCTTTCACCCTTTGCTACCAATCCAACTCTGTAGGTCAGCTGATCTCAGCCACCACAGAGGAGATTGTGAAGGCCTACTACCCCTCGTACTTCCTGCTCTCGGTCGCCGGGCAGATTCAGACCCAGCAGGTGCAGGGTAGCTATGACGACAGTTATCTGGGTGAGAATGTCTGACTATTGTTACAGATTTGTACTGTCGCTGCTGGTTTTGGTTCGCTGCTGCTTCCAGAACATTCCATTTTTTTCCTGCCTTTCAACTAAATTGGCACAGAGAACTCACATTACATTCTAATTCTGACTAATTCTGCCAAATGCCATGAAACTACATGTTGCCAATGGATATTATCTGATACAATTACTGCAATTACAGGGGACTGCACCGCAGTTTCTCTGGCTGAAATGAGGCCAATATATCAGTTTACCTGTGTTAAACCGTTAAAACTGTTACATTTTCATGTAACCCATTCAGTTGAATTTAATGCCCAATATTTTGTGTTTTCTTTTCAATTTTAACAATCATAACGTGAGGTTGGAGGAACCACACACAACTAAATTGGTGGTTCAGCTGATTTGTTTTCTCTTTTATTTCTTCCAGGAACACATTTTTATATGAACGATAAAAATCTACACTAAATAATATGAATGGATGAATAAATGGTTTAATTTGGTTACCTTCTACAAAGCTGACAACACATTATCATACAAGTTTACTGCAATCAGTTTCATACGTTAAAATGAACAAACTCACTCAGGCTGAAGCCGAGGTTTATTTTTCTACACTCCATAAAATGACCCAGATTAACATTGAGAAAAAAAGACATCAATGTAATAGTGACACGTGTGTTTGCTGCAGGTTATTCTGTGGCTGGCGGTGAGTTCAGTGGCGATGATGAAGAAGGTGAGTGTCATATTTACCTTTCACACACACACACACACACACACACGTTGAGTTCAGGCTCCGTTGATCCTCTCAGCTGTCAGACTGACCGTTCGTAGTGTCAACCTGTCTAATGTTCAACTCTTTGTTCCCCTGCTGCAGATTTCATCACAGGAGTTCCAAAAGGCCTCATGCTGTATGGTTTAGTAAGGAATCCACTCCACCATCCACTCACATGATCTGAGGATTGTGAACATTGACTAACAATCAGTGTCTCGTAGGTGTCCATATTCAACGGTGGGGATCTGAAGTCGCTTCTCAACGTGACAGGAGAGCAGGTAAGTTCACGTCGGGCAGAGCGTAAACAAACAAAACCCCAGGGTTTCATATGCGAGTGCTGTTGAATCGAATGCTGATGCGCGGGTCCTGAGCTGGAAATCAAACTCAGAAACAGCACATGGTGATAGTTTCATGCTTTCACTGCACTGATTCACAGTTTAAATAGGAAGACTGTCCACATTATAGACCGATATCTGGATTTCCAGGCTCTGTCAGAGCCAGAGTCAGTCAGATGCTAGCTGGGCTTTTCATTCATGTTGCTTAAAATAAACACACTTGTGACATTTTTTTTTTCAAAATATCACATAACATAGTTTTTAAGTTTGATGAAGTGACTCATCTACTGTGCTTTTTAAAGTGCAAATGTGAGTAAAACCATACAAGTTACATTATGTCTGAACATGACGGCTGCATGAGGGTGTAAACGACTTCTGCTCTTTCCTGTGTATTTCAACAAGGCTTCACTATGTTTATTCCCCAAGATGTAAGCGCACATGCACACATCCCGTTAATGTGTGTGTGTTTTGTGTGTGGGGGGGTCATCATCAGCGGGTGTCCAGAGGTGGCAGCCTCAGAGTGAAGGGTGCTGACTAAACTGTTAAAGTGTAGTGAGAGTGATCTGAGGTAAACTGCTGCCTCAAGTCAGCTGAGAAAACATTCCACTTACAGGAGGTCTGATGAGTGAAAGGAACGTCATTTGTCAGGTTTGGATTTGAGATCTGTGGAAGGTTTAATGCTTTGATATGGATGTTTTTGTCATCTTACAGGTTTTGTTTTGTTTTTTTGGTTGTAAAAGAAAGAAACACTGACATTTCTTCACAATATTGATATGTTACGGGTAATGGGGAAAAATTGTAATATGCAAATTATTATTATTATTATTATTATTATTATTATTATTATTATTATTATTATTATTATTATTATTATTAGTTTGTAAACGACCCATCCGTCTGGGTTGTTTGCAAACAACCTGGGAAATTTGCATATTACTCGTTTTTTCACATCATATGTGAGTTCATTGAGCTTTTATCACAGCAAAAATGAAGAAAGGGTAGTATTGTGTAAAACTCGCCCACCCCAAAGTTTTGACTTACAAGATTATATTTATGAAATTTTGTTCGCAAATTTGAAATCTTGTCGCAAATTCACTCCAAACGTAGTTGCGCCACTTTTATTGCTCAAAGTCTCTGTGCAGGAAGTGCTGATCATGTTTCTTGCACCATCGTGGCTCCTAGAATGTCACAGTGGACGTGAACTTTGACCTCAGCCCCGGTTTGAGTTATACCGATAGGAGCTGTGTTTGTGTGACACAGGAAGACAAGCGCAGAGCAAGAGTCACCATAGGATGTAACGTGACCCTGATTTATCATATGTGGGATGGAATTAAACCGGAAAATATCCAGAGTCCCCCAAGCATTTTCATGTAGAGTAATTTGAAGGAGTCAGCGTCCCGCTCGACTTTACAGAAGCTTTTATGCTGAGCTCCAGGAGCAGAGAAAAGATGATACCCCAGGGGATTGTGGGATTGAGAGCTTGAGGAGGAAAGCTTCTGGTGGTAGGGTGGAGTTGGGTGTCATAAAAAAGGGACATGGAGAAAGCAAACGTATGAAAAGAAAGATCAGTGTGCGGTGATGTAATGTAAGGCTAACCGGTTGTTGCCTTAATGCTTTCCAGATGGGGTCTTACTTCGGATACGCGGTGGCAGCAACCGACATCAACAGCGACGGGTGAGTAGACACAGATGACGGCAAAAACAAAAAAGCAAGGAGGCATAGTGCTCAACATGAAGCTCCCTGAACCAGCGGTCACTTGTTTGGAAATGTCCCACACTCAACAAGTTGCACTTGAACATATCACACATAGACACTCTGTCTGTGGCACTGTTTTAGTTCGTTTTTTAATTTCACCTCCTGTCTTAACTTTCGCTGTACACTTAATACCTTTTATTAAATTCCTGCAGCCTCCTCTGCTGTCTTATGGACTCTGCAGTGTGTTTGCTTAGTGTGCAGTTGGTAGATTAAGGTTTGTTTTCATCTGTACCAAGAAATACATGAACAAGAAACATAAAATCACAAGTCAAACTGTAGATGAAAACATTGCTAACATTACATTTGAAACAGCATCAGTCCCAAATCGGAAGAAAAAAACAAGAGCGGCTACTTTCAGCAGATGTCAGCGTCACACGTTTTAATTGTGGAACAATTATTAATAGTTTCTTGATTTGTCTGTTTGTTTCCTCTTTTTTCAGACAATCTAAAAGATTGTTTGAATATTTTTTCTTTTAAAATATTTGGACGTTTGCTTGTCGGAATGTTAAAACAGAAGTTTTATCACAAGTTTGAACCAGCTTAATGATTAATATGCAAACTTCTGCATTTCAGTCTTGATGACCTGGTGGTCGGAGCGCCAATGTTCATGTGTCGAGGGTCTGACGGGCGTCTGGAGGAGCTGGGCAAAGTGTACGTTTACCTCCAGAGAGGCCCTCTGCTGCTGGAGCCCGGCCAGCACCATCTCCTAGGCCGACAGACGTTCAGTCGCTTTGGCTCCTCGCTGGCTCCCTTAGGTGATCTCAACCAGGACGGATTCAATGGTATTTGAATTTGTAATATCATTTCAGCCATGTGTTGTATGAACAGGATGTTTTTATTATTATTATTATTATTATTACTTTTATTAATGTCCTTACTATTCTGATTTAGATTATATTGCATTATTTAATGTTTATTGGACTCATGTATGCCTGTGTAAATGGGACAGAATGACTTTCCTGTATTATTTATTCACTGTCTTAATTGTATAATACACCAAACTTCAGTGCCACTCAAACACCTTGTAGCAAAGACGTTTGAGCATAAAATGCATGAAATAATAATGAAAATTCCGCAATTACTTAAAAAAACCTTATAGACTGCTGCGAATCATATGACAAAGAGTACAAGGAAAATTGTCCGATTCTTGACATGGTACGTTGTCGCTTTTTGCTCTCAGACATGGCTGTCGGTTGTCCGTACGGCGGAGATGACCAGCAGGGACTGGTTCTTATTTACAACGGTTACGATGGCGGGTTGAGGGAGAAATCGTCTCAGTCTCTCTCGGGCCAGTGGGCTTCCAGCTCTTTCCCTGCCAACTTTGGTTTCGCTCTGCGAGGAAACACGGACCTGGATCGGAACGGCTACCCAGGTACAGCAGGACGCAGTCCGGTCCTGATTGACGTCCAAGCCACAAACAAATTCCTCTTCTTTTCTTGCAGATCTGATCGTTGGAGCTTTCGGAGCCGACAAAACTGTGCTGTACAGGTTCGGTTCCAACATTTTGTGGCACAGCGGACGGAAAGATGTTTCTTCTTCTTCTTCTTCTTCTTCTTCTTCTTCTTCTTCTTCTTCTTCTTCTTCCCTCAAGCTCTGTGTCTTCACTCAGGTCTCGGCCCATAGTGAGCGCGAGTGCGTCTCTCACAGTGCAGCCGACTATGTTCAACACGGAGGAGAAGTCCTGTGAGCTCTCCGCTGGGCATCAGAGGATCGCTGTGTCTTGGTATGAACGTTTAAAAGAGAAATATTATCTACAGTTTGATTGTATATAGTATTTGTGGCTGGACTTATAATTGATGGTTTGACAAAGAGCTTAAGTGTTCAAAGCTCCGGCAACAGAACATGGAAAGCCCTGCAAAGGTTATGTAACACACATCTTAGTTCAATTTCAGCGTTTCAAAGTTGACCACATGGGATCGTCAAATGACTTCATGTTTGCCAGTTTCCTGTCCAACTACAAACTCATGCACTCAGCAAAGGAAAAAAAAAGAAAAGAAAAAAAAAACAGCTCAGTGACGCTCTTTCCACAGGTTTATTTTCAACCTTGTATTAAACATTTGACTACCCGGTGCTGTAAATACCTGCCCCAAAACTCTGGTGGAAATTACCGTTGTTGTTTTTTTTTTGTTTGTCTGTGTTTTTTTTGTGTCGCCATGGAAACAAACCAGGTAGGAACAAGGGGATGTGGGAAGAAAAGGTGGAGCAACAGTTCCACTTTGTCTGGTTACGATGCTCAGAAAGTTGTAACGTATGGAAATACTGGAAATGTTCCTAAAATGGAATGGAGCGCACCCTCTCATTTTGTGAACGTGTGACTCTCTGGAACACGTGAATCTTCAGATAGATAGAACAGTTTCATAGATGAGCATCAGTACGTTTTTTTTTTTTCTTGCCTTTTTTTTCAATCTATTCATGTTTTTCAATTCAAATTTGTGTCTTCAACCTCCAGTGTCAGCATCAGTTTCTGCCTGCTGGCTAATGGGAAGCACCTCCCCTCTCGTCTAGGTGAGGCACACACACAAACACACACATACACACACACACACATGGTCCCTATTACCTTGCTTTCTTTGTGTGGCCACAAGTATGCTGGACGTCTCTGTGGTCAATTTGGCAGTTAAGATCGAGATAAAAGGCCGGCCGTGTAAATATGGGGTAACTTGGTGGTTTCCAGCAGTTTAGAAAAGTGTATGTTTACTTTAATTGCACAGGTGTGTATTCTCTTGTTCTCTGCGTAGCTGTTGTCGCGTGGCCGGCAGTAGTACACTCGGCGTGTTCTTACAAACCATCCAGAGGCGTTCAGAAATACTGTTACAAGTGTATGGGTTTGTTGCGCTTGCGTTCCAGTTTCATCACGACATAGTAGGTGAGAAAACCTCCGCTGTAACA
Source organism: Aeoliscus strigatus (assembly GCA_901007665.1). Lineage (NCBI taxonomy): Eukaryota > Metazoa > Chordata > Actinopteri > Syngnathiformes > Centriscidae > Aeoliscus > Aeoliscus strigatus. The sequence continues at coordinate 16,273 of CAAKHB010002285.1, forward strand.
ACATTGACAACAAATAAAACAGTTGTGTGTGAACAAGTCATTGCAATAGAACAAAAGACCCACGTGACATAAAAAGTTCATACTGACAGGGAATACTGAGGTACTGAGTTGGATTTCCATGTGGTAAATTATTCGGAAACAAATCATGAATTCTGACTGCCTTTGGAACACCCTGTATTTGCATGTGGTGAGAGATGTTCAGTGTCTCTGCAAACACTGACAGATCTGCTCTTTCTTACTTCTTGTTTGTGTGTATTTTCAAGGCTTTGTGGTGGAAATCCAGTTGGACAGGGTGAAGCCGAGGCAGGGGGAGTCCGTCAGGAGGATTCTGTTCTTGGACAGCCAGGAGCCCGGTCTGGTGAAGACCTTCAGCCTTGCCAACGGCGAGCGCTTGTGCCATGACACAAAGATCTATCTGCGGGTCAGTTTTCCGACTCTCTTTCAGGCAGATGGTTATTGACTTAATGCTATTTCTGCTAATTTATATAACAGAGATTTATGAGAATAGTATAAGACCAGGACGCCGGCTGCTCAGTGAGCTTGCACACGGACGCTTTTAGCTAAGAGTTAACGTGCACGTCATAACTATACCAACATACTGATGGTAATCCGGTCAAAACATCATCAAAGTCGGAGTTTAGTGTGCTGGGACATCAAACTGTGTGATTTCTTAACTTAGCTCTGATCAAACATATTTGTGTTATTTGATTTACTAATTGGACCTGAAAAGAGACATGCATGAAGTATGTGTTGTGCTGTGATGGTTCTGGTGGACTGACGGGCCGCAATCCTTCGTTTTGTGATGAAACCGCACATCGGTTGTGAGACGGAGAAGAATCAGACCACCTCGAAGTCAAAGTCAAGGGGCTCAAGGGTTACTGATGAACTGAATTCAAACCCATGAAAATGTAATGATATTTGGTTTGATTTTTGTGAGTTTACGTAAAATCGGAACTGAAAAGTCTGTTCACAATTCACAAACTCAGGATTTTCACTAAACCGGCTTTGTGAAACAGACATAGGCAGTGATTTCGAAGGGGGACGGTTGGGTACATGTACCCACCACTTTTTGTCACCATTCATTTTTTCAAAGACAATATGAAGCTATGATGACAGTAGTGGATTCGCTGCAGACATGGACGGTGTTTTTCCCCACAACACAGTTCTAGTACCAGAGACGGAGCAGGACACGATGGCTGATGCATTGATTCACTGAAGATGGATTTACACATTGAACTGAATCCTGAGTGATCTTCAGCGATTTCAACTGACAGAGAACAATGGCGAAATGTCGATCACTTAGAAATATCTAGAACATGTTAAAATCAGCGTTCATCTCCGTCATTCAGTTTCAAGCTTTCCAAGGAGAGTCTGGCGCGTTCTCAGCACCCCTGAATGGATCGGCTGGCGAGTGTGCAACTCTTGTGGAAGAGCTGCTTGGAAAACAAGTCGTCTTTCTAAGACTGCAAGTGGAACACACTATAACTCAGCTCCTAACTCTGTTTGAGAACTAAACACAATCCTCCTTTTACAAATTGAAAAGTAATGTTTGATAAGCTGTGTAGCGTGTGAATGTCACATTACATTCACCCAAAGAGCCCAATCAGAGGGATTTGTCTCATGCGCCAGGTGAAGGCACTTAACCAGAGGTTAACATCGTTTCCTAACACGCAGGGTTTGAAGTTTGTTTGAAGTAGCATTCGTTGTGGTACCCGCAACCAAACACAGTGTAAAACTACTGCAGAACCAATCTTCTCATCACTGGCTGGCGATCTGATCAAAGCCACTGCCTGACAAAAACGCTGTGTTCGCTACGAGGATGCAATTATTGAGGCACTTTGGTCTTCAGCGGGACGAGAGATGGTTTGACTAAAAACTGTCAAACACACACGCACCTGTCAAACGTATCTGTTTCTACTTTTCGTCCGGCTGCTGAGGCAGAATTCCTCTCATTTCCTGGAAGAGTCGGTTCACAGTAATCGGTTAGAAAAGGTCAGAGGTCAGAGAGCTCCTGCTGGGAGCGAATGGCACCTTCAGCTTCAGTGTCAGCTAGTTTGACAGTGTTACTGTCAAAGACAATGGTTTATCAGTTCTCGCTGACCGACATACACGTATCCTCTCCGGTCAATCGCTGTCTTCCTTTTGCAGGGGGACGAGGAGTTTCGGGATAAACTCTCTCCGATATACATCAGCCTGAACTTCAGTCTGGATCCTCACAGCCCAGTGGACCAACATGGCCTCCGTCCGATCCTGAACTATCAGACGGAGCAGCTGATAGAGCAGAAGGTGTGTACTTAAACTCCAACGTGATGTCATGACGTGACGTGGAGAGATCGTAGATGCGACCTTTATCAAAAAACTGTTCGTTTAGCTACAGGAAGGATAAGATAAGACAGGTTTCATGCTCTCATCACAGGTTTACATCCACCAGTGAAGGTATGACAATAATACTCAACACTGACATTTACTGTAAGGCCCCAAACGGTCGGAGGTTTATGGTCACTCGGCTGGAGCGCGAGCTGATTACGGCCCTTCGATCGCCACTGGTAGAGTGTTTTCCCTCCTCCCCCTATGAGGGGAGTTTATGGAGAACCGGCGAGTCATGGCTGCTGCAAAAACACAGAGGGAGGACTGACGGATGTGTCTGGGCGGGGCGGCGCTAGGCTCGGAGACATCTGGTTGTGGTTTGTTTATATACGTTGCCAACGCTCTTTCACCAGGCAAGAGCCTGAAAACGTGCAACTGTTTACGTGATATAAGATAGTGTGTGTGTGTGTATGTATGTGTGTTTACATCACGTGTTGGCGACTGAATCAGATCTTTTGTTTCTGTTTTCTACACCCTCCTAACAGACACATTACCAGACATAAAATCAGTGTTTTAACCTGATGATGGGATAACATCAAACTTAATTCATCCCCAAAGGTAACTGTTATGCAAGAGGATACTTAAAATAAATCACAAAAAATACAAATACAATTAATGTAATAAATTATTTATTAATCAAACTTGTTATTTGAAAATCAGTTAAATAGGAAATTAATAAATTAAAATAAGCATACATTTTGCTCAGTGTAACCAGATGAATCCGATTTTTTATTCATTCCTGGCATCTTTTATTGTTTATTAAAACTTAATGTAGCCTCAAGCAGAGATCAGGAGCAGTTTTCTTTACTCCTCCTCTTATTAGACTTTTTAACCGTCAGTTGTCCTGACACTGACCCAGTGAAAAGCACTAAAATCAGTCCATATACTATCCTGTACCTTATTATTTACATTGAGTGTTGAATTTAATATGAGTCCCTTTGACTTGTATTTGCTATGCAGATGATGCTTTGTTTTACAACGCGATGATGCACAATCGACTGAAAACTGATCAGTGTTTCATCCTATTTAAGGGATAAACTCCACAGTTTCCCACATGAAACTGAACATTTTAGAGTTGCTCGTCCATCTGGTGCTGCTGAGATGACGGAGGGAATCGTGGGTCAACCCGACAAAAGCAACATTAAGTTGATATAAAGATGCAGAAGACAAGTTGATCTTCGTACGAGTGTGGGTGCGTGTCTGTTTGGTGTTAAATGAGCAAACAGCCTTCATGTCCTGAACTGATATAACAGCGCTTGAAAGAGGAATGTCCGCTGAGACATTGTTAACTATTGCCAGGCTCCGTCTTCTGCCCTCTGTAGCATTCTTTCACTTTCTAATGTCTCCCATATGTTGGTGAGATGAAGGTATGGCAACGATGACAGTACACTTTCTCCATTGGAGGAAATCAAATGGTGGAGACATTAAGAGACAGAGGAGAGGATGAAGAGATGAGCTGGTGTTCCAACACTTATTAGTTTACAACTAGGAGGTTCCACTTGTCTGACTGAAGCATTCCCACAAGAATGTTATACTTGTTTTGATGTAATTCATCATCCTTTCATTCTCTGCACCCTTGTTCCTCCCTCACACATGCACGCACATGTGAAAATCTTTTTTATCCTTCAAACATAAAAGAACTTCAGCTGGGGTCTGTCGGTTGCATACATGGAGCTATAATATAGATCCTGTGCTCATCCAGTCATGAAACTGTGAATCAACTGCTCTGGCTTCTGTAAACATCCACTTCCTGTGAACGCATTACTCTCGCCATACCTCTCGACTCACCTCTCCGATATCCACCCTGTCTTTCAGGCCCACATCCAGCTTGACTGTGGAGAAGACAACATCTGCGTCCCTGACCTGAAGTTGGCGGTTTTCGGGTGAGAGGAAATCACCTTTTTGTTGCTTCACCCGTGTCATCAAACAAAACGCAAACCCTGGGGCCATACTGAGCTAATCTGCCCCAGCTCTCCCCATCTGTGACCCAGATGCCCCCACAGATATTCAACATGTACAGAGAAGAGCCGGTTCCCCCCTCGGTTGCACGTGACAGTCGGCATGTTAGCTTGATGTAAACATGATGTAAACGGTTTTTACATTTTAAAAAATGGCTCTGTGAACGTTACAATTTGCGTTGTTTGTTCACCAGCTCATGGCGTTGAATATTTGTCGGCAAATTTTTATTTCTTCAGAGTGGTAAGCTAGCAAGTGCTAAAAGCTAACTGCTGTTAGCACTTAGAAAAAAGGCTCTATTCCCCATTTATTTCACTTTTACTTGACCTTGACAACAAATCTTTGTAAATGTCGGTGCAGTTTAATAAGTGATTTGAAAAAATGAACAAAGATTAAACTGTCCAGAAATTAACGTGAACAAAAACCTTAAAGGTGATACTAAAATCAGATACTGTGTCATGAGTGGAAATGACCTTCTCCACAAAAACAAAAATACGTCAATGACAGTTAAAAAGTCAGTTTGCGCTACATCAGCGTGGGAGGCCGGCAGAAATGGATTCCATAGATCGAGTGTTTTCAGTTAAGGTCAAACTTATTAGCCCCCAACAAACTTTTGAATATTTCCCGTAAAATACCGCCCAGTGTTTACAATATTCATAAAACTTCATATAGTAAATCACTGATGTGAATGATGTGTACCCACATTTTGGAATATAAAATAAATATTCAAGGTTAATTTATGAAAAATCTTGTAAAAACTAATGGTCAAAATTATTAGCCCCACACCCAATTGCATGATGTTGAACAATTTGCTGACAGGAAGAATGAGCTAAAATCCTGGCGTCACTGCATGTGCCAACTTAGTTATAAACTATCAGAAGAGGTTGTTGTCAGTTCTGGATCAGAAAGGCTCCACTACTGACTAGTAGTTGATAACAATCTAGTACAATTGCATTACTTGCTTTTTTCTTCTTTCAGTTCAGCAAAACAATAATAACTGTGCCCTCTAATAATTTTGACCATGCCGGTTATCACCACATTTTTAATCAGTAAATCTTGAATATTTATTATACAGTCCAAATTTTCTATATCATCGATGAAGGATTTACAATATGAAATTGTATGAATATTGCAAACACTGGACAGTGTTTTAGAGAATTATTCAAAAGTTCCTTGGGGCTAATAATTTTGACCTAACCCAATATTAAATGTACTTGTCACATTAACATCAGTGAATCCTGTAAAATCCTTCCTAGTCCACAAGTGAGCGACACAAAAATATATCTGCTGCATTTCTTCACCCGTCTCTTCACCTGAATCCTCCTCAGTGTTGTCCCGCTTGGGAAGAAAAAGCTAAAAAGCCGAAAGAGTAGTTTTCAACCATGGGTGGCGCCAGTGGAGCAGTTTGTCAGTCATGAACGTGTGGCAGAAATGTCAGTCCACATTCCCACGGAGGCCTCCACTGATCCAAACCCAGCCCTCAGTGAGCAGACACATTTGATACGCTTCCAGGATCCACATAGAACCTCTAGAGAGGAACAATGAATGTACTGTTTGTCTCTGTTTACTGGACAACAGTACTCCCAACTGTCAGGCAGTTTACACAACACAGGATAATTGTGCCATTTTTGTTGATCACGCCTCTCTGACTAAAATCAGCAGAGGTCTGACGATCGGATGATGATCACCAACCACAGACGACCCTGTGACACGAGATGGGCGAAGAGTGAAGACGATCACACCTTCACTTATGGTCAATGTGTAATTTGAGAGGTCAGCTGAGTGCACTTGTGGAACAACAGCCAATCAGGAAGCAGTTGACTGAAGATAGGAGCACAACTAGTGGTAAAAAGACTGAGGTAATCGCTTGATAAAATCCCTTAAAATCGTAAATTGAACATGAAGCAGAGGTATCGTTGCCGTGATTACCTGCCGCTCTGGTTCAACAGTTCCAGGATGCGGAGGAATGTTTCTAGCATGGAAAACCCTAACGGGTCCAGTCAACCTGTTGGGAAAAATGCTCCACATTGCATGTCCATGTGATGCAGGAAGGCAATCGCTGCTGAAATGTTCCCACGAAACTCTAAAAAAATGTGTTTTTGTTGTTGTCACAGGACGAATGATTCAGCTCTTTCACTAAACAATGTCTAAATTCTTCATTGAGACAAAACAGCATTTTATTCTGGTTCGCTCAAGTTGGCAACCGCAACCTAGACGTTTTTTTTTGCTGATGTTCGACTTGTGTCTGTTGGCGTCAGGTCTGTTTTTCTCTACCTCATGTTGTTCTAGCCAACAAATGAATCCCACTGCAGTTAACGTCTTCACGTCTGTCCATTCTCAGCGTCTACTTATCGACGCTGCTTCCTCTGCTTTTGTGAAACGTGCCCTGGCCTAATTGAATTCATCTGGCGGTGGTCTGCAAATGCGGGGTCGCCACGTTCAGACCCCATAAAGAAGGTGGGGAGGGAGCTGGGGACACGGGGAATCAAAAAGGAACCTTAGATTTTGAACCTTCACCAGACTCCTTCCTGGTATTTCTACTCAATAACTGCTGGGGGAGTGGGGGGGTGGGGTGTTGAGAGGATTTATCACACACAAAAAGTGTGTTTGCACACAGGGGTGTCACTGTGAACATTGCGACTAAGTTGGGGGTGAGTTTCCTGAGACAAATCGCGGTGATCAGATATGGGTCATTTCCCGGGTCAGTCATGGGCGTTTGTGCACGAGGAAATGGTCTTCAGGGACTTTTCCAAACAAAGACGCATTGTTTGGAAAAACATGCTTTCAATTACCTTTTTACATTTGCCTTTTCCAGGGCGTTTTGGCCACAGCAGGAGCAGCAACCTGAACCAGGGTATAAAAGCTGCAGGACGCTGCTGCCTTCAGTCAGGGTTCAGGGTGATGATTACATCAGCGGCAAACACTTTAAAATACGTCGTAAAGCGCCAGCAGCTTATCTTCACTATGAAACGTTGTTGCACAAATGAAATAGGGAATAAGGGCCTGAATAAGTGGTTTAGTTTTTTTTTTTTTATCAGAAACACAACCAAAGTGCTGTCACACACTGATTGTTGGAAAAAAATACTCAATTTAATTTCATTTAATTTCATTTAATTTAATGGTTTGACAGCAGCACTAACACAAGATGAACAGTTAGTCAGGTAGACACGGTTTTTACAGAATTTACAAAACACAAGAACTCCTTGGGAGAAGAAAAAACAATATAATAAATTGAAAAGCAGGTGTTAAATATGGGGCGACACCGTGGGCAGTGGTTAGCCCTGATGCCCCATAGCAATGGGGCATCAGGTGCTCATGATTCCTTAAAGTCATGCTGAGGTTAATTGGTCACTCGTAGGTGTGATCGTGACTGTGAATGTCTGTCCTTCATACTCGTCCAGGTTGAACAGTTGGGATCGGTTCCCGCATGAAACCTTAGCAGGAACAGGCGCTCCTGATTGGTCAGTAAAACATTCCATCAGGGATGCGGTGATGAAGTTGTGGTTCTCATTCTCGTAGTGACAGAGCAGAGGTTTACCTGGGCGATGACAACTCCTTGAGCCTGACCTTCAACGCCAGGAACGAGGGGGAGGGAGGGGCCTACGAGGCAGAGCTCTATGTGGTGCTTCCCCCAGAGGCGGACTACAGCGGGATAGCGCGCAGCAATGCGGTGAGAACAATGACTGCACTGTACAGAGATGGCTGACGTTTTATCTTCTTCATGTTACTTTCTGATATATAACAGGAGTGAATGAACCTAATGGTTGTTTTTCTGTGATCAGGATAATTACCAAAGTAACATTATGTCAGTTGTTCAGCAGAAATCTCTGCTTTCTTGTCATGTCATTGATTCTGGATTTTCCATATTTGATAGGAATCCCGTGACTACAGATGAAAATAATCAATCATTAATAGTTGTTGGGGGTTTTGTGCCTTTCCCAGAGCTTGACTCAGCTGACGTGCAGCTATGAAGCAGAAAACGAGACTCGCCAACTCATTTGTGATCTGGGAAACCCCATGAAGTCTGGCAGCAGTGTAAGAACCAGCAAAGGCCTTTTTTAACGTTTTCAGCTCTTTTCAGATTCACCTGTTTTCGTCACATCTAGTTGTAATCTACGGACGTGTAGTGCATTCACTTGACAAATTAAAACATATGTGTTTTATGCAGTATGTTGGGGGTTTTTTTCGCAGTATTTTTTCTGCTTTATTGAGGGTAAGAGCAACATCTTTATTGAGAATTCAATAGAAGCAAACATGACACTCTTGTTTAGTTTAATCCTGTTTTACTTTGTTTTGGGTTTGAGACACTGGGAGATCCTCCTGTCTTAAAGTCATGTAGATGGTGTCATCATCAGACTGTCGACGTTACGCAGGCACCGTAAGACTTTGTGTTTGTTCAGACGAAAAGCTCCTTCAGATCTGCTGGACATTTCTCAGTGTTTCTTCAGAATCAGGATACAAGATGATGCATCTGCAATGCATTCAGGCTACGTGGTGACTGAAGAGATGATCAGGAGACTAATGAAAATATTGATCCACGGGGAGTGCAGTTGAAAAAACAATGACAAGAAAAATACAAAAATAATTACAATGAAGAACACAAAAGTATTACCACAAAAAGCAGAAGAATTTAGAAAAAATACTGTGAAAATCAGAAGAAAATGACAGAAAAAAAGATTTCTTTTTAATTTGCCAAGCACCAAGCACCGAGCTCTTCGCTATAAGTCACAGTGTAAATCATAGAGGAGTAAATGCTCGATGCAGCATCCTTTTCTTATGTCATTCATTTTGCCGTTCTTTTCATCGTTTTCCAGTTGTGGGCCGGCCTTCGGTTCACTGTGCCCAGACTGACAGACGCTCACAAAACAGTGCGATTTGAGCTGCAAATCAGGAGGTAGGAGACGTTAGTACAGGACAGGGTCATGACAGGTCCGTTCTGACCCAAACATTCAGTGTCATATTTGTTTCTGATGTCGGACTACAACTTTCCTCTCCGTTTTGTGTCTTGCAGCAAAAATGTAAACAACTCAGAGAGCGAGGTGGTTCTGTTAGAGCTGGAGGTGGCTGCCATGGCTAAGGTCATTCTACAGGGGTGAGGCCTCGTCTCCGAGTGATGTGATCGTCTCCATGTGATTCCCGCTATGTTAAACACTAAAACTTGAACTTGTCTGTCACAGCGTCTCTCGGCCAGACAAAGTCATCTTCCCTCCTCCGAACTGGCGTGTTAGCCAGAGCCTGAGGGAGGAGCAGGACATCGGCCCTGAGCTCCAGCAGGTCTACGAGGTACGTTCACTCCCATACACGTCGTTTTTGATCCATTGTCTCTGTGCATTGATTGACTTTGATCCAGATGTTGGAATACATCAACACATATGCGACAGTAGCACAAACAGCAACTTTTATAATTTATTCTTTATATGATAAACACACACAAACATGCAATGGTCATATTTTATTTGATATTTATTTGATAAATTTATTTGTTATGTTATGTAATGTTTTCTTGGCATGGTTGCAAACATGTGTGCTTTTATACTTACTGTTGTTTTTATTCAGGCACAAACACAAGTATATTATAGTGTACTTGTACAACTGGCCAATAATTTTCACCATATTTAATTTACATTCTAAATTTTACCAAATTACCATTGACAAATGATTTACTGTATGAAAATGTATGAATATTGCAAGTATTGGGCAGTATTTTAGGGAAATATTCTCAAGATCCTAGGGGAAAAAACAGTCATGCATTTATTCCAGGGACCTGATAAACTGACCTGCATGTCTCCTTTGGACATGCAGGCCCAAACAGCAGGACATGAGCAGCAGCCCTTCGGCGAGGTTTTAACACATAAACTGACAATGACAGTGTAAGCTCCTTCATGACCATCCGCGATTTGGCGCCACCTGTGGCCACAGAGCAGATAGCACCTTGTAGCTGAATTGTGTGAACAATCCTAGATACAAACCGGATCACCACCTCTACTGAGTGGGTTGTTTCTCTCGTCTCGCAGACATCTCTGGCAACATATTCATGATGATGTGATCAGTAGTGTTTGTGTTGCTAACAGATAAACAGGAAGGAAAACTCGGCAGAGGCAGTAATGTAAAACAGCAGCAGGACTGAGGCGGACAAGCAGACGAATGTGGAGGGAGCTTCAGGCAGAAACCTCGTCATTGTTTCACATCCAAAGATACAAAGTTCTCATTTCTCAAATGCTAATGATTTGGCCCCTGAAATGAGACGCATTGGTCACCGCCCTGCCGTCTTTGGTGTTATGGGGAGACGACTGAAGCTTCCTGTGTCGATAAAAGCGTCGGCCGTGAAACGCAGCCGATGAAAATGTCTTTCACATACTGTTATTTCAGTTGGATGTTGGAGCTTCACCGTGCAGCAGAATATGATTTGCATGAAATGCAGACTGTTTTCACATTCATCTGCTGTGTGTGTGTGTGTGTGTGTGTGTGTGTGTGTGTGTGTGTGTGTGTGTGTGTGTGTGTGTGTGTGTGTGTGTGCATTCAGTGAAATGTCTGGGTTGAAGGATGGGTGT
>CAAKHB010002286.1:0-15047 GCA_901007665.1 Aeoliscus strigatus
CCTGGATTTACACCGGCTGCGTGTGCGTTGCGTTGCGTCTCCGATCCGTCTTTGCTCCGTCAGCGCGCTCCGTTCATTTACACCGGATGCGTTTCTACTGCGTCGCGGCTCCGGTCCGTCAGTCACGTGACCGACAAGTTCCCGCGGTGAAAACACGTATAATCGCGCGAAACTTCATGTATGTGTGATAAATCCAGGAAGGAACACCTGTTGGAGAAACAGAGGAGAGTTGGACTTGCTTGTGTTTGACTTTTTTTTCGGTGTTTTGTGCTTTTACCATGGGGAAGTAGCTCGTTCATAAATAAATACTCTCAATAAATGTACTGTGTTGAAAGTACTGATGAAATAGTGTGAAATACGATGTGGCGTCAACGTCGAGCGTTTTATTGTGAAAAGTAACCGGATATTTATTTTGTTTCTGTGTTGGACTTCCTGCCCCGCTCTATGGATTTTGCGCCAGATTTATGCGTCTCAGCTCCGGCATCCGTCAGAAATAGAACCTCTGGGTATTTGCGACGCAGCGCTCCGGACTGACGGAGCTGAGACGGATCGGAGACGCAACGCAACGCAGTCGGTGTAAATGGACACATTGATTAGAATGAAAACGTATTTGATCCGGCGCCGTGCCTTATCGGAGACGCACACGCAGCCGGTGTAAATCCAGGGTTTAGTCTTCCACGTGCAGCTGTTACCATCATCCAGGAGCTTCCACCTGCTGGAGCAAGAAAACATGGGGGGGGTATCCGTCCTTGCTGAGAAGTTCTGCCTTAATTTGAGTATATTTTCACACTGTCCCTCACAGAAAGTCTGACTGAGGATGATTGGCCCATCAATAGCACCTCATTAGTGTCCCTGTTTTGTTCTTACATCTGGTTTTATTTCACAGCTAATTCCTCATTAGAGTATTTCTTTTCCCTTAATGACCAGCAAAACGTGTTGCATAATGTATAATTAGAACATTGTGCTGATGTTGGTAGCAGCCCTTGTCCACTAGTTTGTACATTACTTCAAAGACCTTTGGTGGCAGCGTTTTGCTGGATGTGTCTGATGGTTTGTGGGAGATTGAGAGAACAGAAGATGCTGACGAAGCCGAGCGAAGAAGAGCAAAGGGACGGACGATCATCCCGCAAGGTCAAATGTCAGCTCATCAAACAGGAAAGGCTTTCTCACGCCCTCTGCGTCTCCGCGCACGAGGTTCCCTCCGGCGTCCATGCGGGACGCAGTGGGCCTCGACGGCAACTCTGAAGTCAATGTATGTCGATAGGAGACACACTCAGCTGCTGACGTCCATGTGGGATGTGGATGTGGGTGGAGCTAAAGGGGCTGAACAACAGCAGTCAGAGAGGTTTGTGGTTTATAACAATTTTGTTGGGTTTTTCGTTGACCCAAAGACTTTCCAAGCCCGTTTGAAATATTTATTTCCATTTTTTTAGCTGGTTATTTGTGTCAATGTGCTGCTCGTCTCTGAGGTCTCTGCGTCGGCTGACAGCCCACTGCAGCTCATAGACTACAACAAGGTGCCTCCAATATCGGTATCAGACACTAAGAACTGCATCAAAGCAGCACAGTGGAAGACGACCGGGGATGGAGACAACGTGAGAGGCCGACATGGCAACACATGTCTGAGACACGATGATAGAGAGTTGACGGATAGTGAGAGGAATATTCCACGTCTACGAGAGGGGACGGGGGTCACTTAGCTGCCAGAGCGACAGCTGGTTTGAGCAGCAGCCAGACACCCTGGGGATCTCTCAGAAATTCTTCCGGGTCTGTCTCTGGGCCTCTGGGCTGTTGTGGGTTAAAAAGGGCCAGCGAGATAGAAGTGGGAGTCACTGATTTTGCGTGCCTGTGCAAGTGAGGGGAGATAAAACGGAGGAAATGTTTTCTACGCTGATAGAAGAAAAAGAGCTACCTGTTCTACTCCAGGCGCACGGCCCACAGTCCTTTAACTCAAGTGGAAGTTTCCAGCTCGGTTTAATGAGACCACCATAACCTTCAGGCAGATTTAATATCGAAGTTGACAGCGGAGAATTCAGCCTTTTGTTGGACTGGTGTCTTCCTCGTAGCTCTTTTAATCTCCATTTCCGACGTGAATCCACAGACGGCCCACGCTGGGTGTAGTAATATCACTGAGAGGGCTAAGACATTGATTTAGAGCCACTAAATAGATGCTCCACATAATCAACTTTGCATTCTTGATGTGAGACGCTTTCCAGGGTGGGCTGGCTTTCAAATGTAAATTTTGCCAGCAAACTTAAATCATTTAGTGCTTTTTACTCGAAGCGCATCTTTGACAACAATAAATCACAAGGCTACTGCATCCATTAGTAGATTGGCTCCGCTGTAGATGGAAGTATAAAAGGAGAGAGAGAGACACCGGGAGAGAGATTGTGTGTGTGTGCGTGTGTGTGCGTGCGTGTGTGCGTGCGCGCGCCACTGGTCTTTTATAATCAACAGTAGCCGTTTCCGAGCCTCAGTAGCCAGACACTGCGGCACACGGGCCCATAAACCTCTGGACACATACATCACAACAATAGGCTCATTGATTCGCCAGCCAGGACGCTGAGTGAAGCGCTGTTTTTTTCTTTTCTTTTTCTTTTTTTTTTCCGCTCTCTTTCCAGAGGTCCTGTCACACTCATAATCCTCCCTGTGTCCATGAGACGCCCACGACGGATCTTCAGCGGGCGTCCTTCATGCCTCACAGTCTTCAGCTGACACTCGCTGTGTGAGTGGGCTCTCCAACTCATCCTCATTCTGTCACACACGCTCGCCCCTCACACACACACACACACACTTTTACAGACACTAGCTGTGCCTGCCTTTTCTCTTTCATTTCCTTCGGAAGGATTTCATTGTATTTGGATAAGTGCAGGTTACAGTGTGTCCACCATTTTCAGAAAGATAGATTTTTTTTTTTTTCAAATTGCAAAAAGAGAGAGAAGGGGACGAGAAACGGGGCCAAGTAGAGGCCTGGAGCTCTGACTGAGCACTGACTGAGCACTACACACTGTGCATTGTTGACCCCGGAAATCCATTATTGGATTTTGTGTCCGATATTAACTGGCTGTAAATATGAAAATGCCTGTTTGAGGCTGCACCTCAGAACTCGGTGATCAGATATGACCACAGATAGACTCTGGCTCTATCCGTCTGTGTTTTCCCCTCCTTTTTAAAACGAGCCCAGAGTTGTATTTTTAGTCGTGTGTGTCATGTCATCAGCTGCCTTAGCAAGTTTCGTCCGCTCCAACTCAGACGTATTCATCTTCTTCATTTTTTTTTGTGTGTTTCTCACACAGCAGAAAAGGAAAAAGGCAAAACGAGACGAAAGAAAACAGTTAGGTGATCATCCCTTTTTTTTTTCTCTCGGCGCTGTGCTGTATGTTCAAATCGGATTGCCCCACTCTACATTCTGTATGATCAAAGCTCGCACATCAAACACCTCAGCTGTCAGACAAGCGAGTTACCTATCCCAAGGCTTCAGGAAATGTGGCTCAAACCATCCAATTACTTCACCGTGATGCAGGGAGAATTCTCCACCAGCTCACCGGAGAGTCGGCGAAGGTTTAACCAACGGTATTTGTCTGCAGCGTATTAGTTCCTTCACAAAGTAGGTTTCTCTGCAAACGTAACCACATCCCTGCTTATGAACAGGACAATAAACAGTGGATAGGTTCTATTCCTGCTGCACAATATGTTAATCAGCCTCCTTCACTCTATCTCGCTGTCTTCAGAGTCAAGTAGGGGACCCTCTTCCATCTGCAGGTCCCTCGATCTGTCTTCACTGGAGAGTTCTGGCACGTCACCGGGCGGCTCAACCAACCCATTACGATCCAGTTCAAGTGCAGGGCTCATCAGTTTGGTGTCGCGGAGAAAAAATGGCCGCGTCCTTGTGACCTTTCTAATTATCCTGATGCATCAAGTGCTAAAGCAAACAAGCGAAGTGGCGAGTGTCAGGCTGAGGGTGAATAACTCGTCATTATCTACCAAAGGAGTGCAAACGGGAAGTCATCCGTGATCTTTGCCGGAAGCGCAAGGGAGTGTGGGACAGTTCTGAAAACAATTTGGGGCTTTATGTGGTGTGGAACCTCTTTATTTCAGAGAGTGTGGCAGTAATCCGACCTTCAGATAATGAGGCCGATGCTGTAAATCCTCGGAAAACGAAGAGCAGCAGGGCTCATGTTCGTTGGTTCGTTCTGTCAGGGCATGCACCGGTTGCTGCGATGCTTTGCTTTTTTTTTTTTCCTCCCCCTTTTTCAAACTTAAGGCACAATTTTAATCGCACGAGAAGAACCACGGCTGCTCCTGGGTACGCGCACAGCTCGCGAGCAATCCTGCACTGTGTTTTCCGTGGCGTGTGTTCGTATCCTCATTAACGTGGAAAACTACGGAAGGAAGATGTAGATACAGCAACTCTAAAATGAAGAAAGAAGCCATGAAAACATGATGCTCAGTGTAGTCAAATCAGCCTGGAAAGTGTCACTGCAGATTTGATTTGTTTTGGTGCACACAGAAGCTGTCGGGATGTTTTAGGGAACCGACGGGGAACTTTTCCATAAATACTCTGATCTTTTCAGCGTGTTTTAAATTAAGCTGATTCATCATTATTGCAGTGATCACTGGTTCGATTCCCGGCCGGTTCTTTCTGTGGAGCTTGTGCGCTCTCCCCGTGTCTGTGTGGCTTTTCTCTGGGTACTCCGGTTCATGACAAATGCCGTGAGTGTGACCGGTTGTCTGCGGTAACATGCTGAGCCCTGCTGTGTGATCGGCCCAGCGTGTGCGCCACATAAGGAACAATATGTATCACGACAACCAGTTCTCAGGGCAACTGTCAGACACGGTGAACACAGAGAGAGAGAGACTGTTTACTGTTTTAAAGTGGAAAGAAAAGAGGATTTAATTCAAATGACGCGAAGCTGATAAAGAAGCAAACGTGATGTGTGCATGTGCAGGTGTTGTTGTTCTCAGGCCAGTTGCCAATGTTTGTTGTTGTTTGTTGCCTCTTGGCGGTGCGAGCGTCGGCGGCTGCTGGTCGGAGCCGGGGCAGTAGTTAGTGGAGGCAATCCAGTGGCCTCTTTTAGCTCGTCGGTCTGCTCACGTCTTCAGGGCTCCCCGCGAGCGCCCTCTGCCTCGCCGCGCTCCGGCTAAGAGCTAATTAAAATGGAGCTAATTGAACAACACGTTGGCAGGCGAGCACGCCCGACTCCCCCCGCTCTGCACCTCAGCGCACACACCCAAAGACAGACGTCCGTTTCCTCATTGGCCGATAACACTGCGGGGACATGTGTTTACCTTTAGGGCTTTTATGGCAATTACACTCCTGTGCTCTCTTTGCCTCTTTCATTTCCCGTTTATGCGTTGATTTAATTGGCATTCGGTGCGCCGTCATTCTCTAAGTGTCTGAAAAGGTCGGGGTCAGAGGGGACGGGCGCAGCGTTCAAACCCTTCTGTGCACACGCAGAAGTAATTAAAACTAGTCCGTGGACTTAAATAACAGGATTAAAATCAAACAAACAAACAAACAAAACCAGACGAGTTCTAATCAGTTCTGTCCAATCTGCTCGGCCAATATATTTATTAGTACGTGTCGACAGTGGATCTCGCCTCATTTATTATTCATTAGTTTTGTATCAAATAGATGAGTTCAATTACAAATCATTAAGTGTCTTTATACAAATGTGTTTGGGCACTTTCACCGACAGTTGTGGATTGATAAAAGTATTTCCAGATACTGTTTTATGTCTTGGTTAAAGATGACTTATCGATAGGTCTATAAATAAATGTAATCTGCTTTAATTAAACCTGTCATTCAGTTATTTGATGAACAGATTTTATTCACGTTTCTGCCGTGGAGTCAGTGTCGGTGAAGTATTTAAATTTTAAACCGCCGTAAAGTGGCCGACATGGCCCCCGTCTGCCGTGAATAATGGACGAGGACGAGCAGATCAGCATGTGTAAGAGGAACGTGGGTGGAGACTCTGGCGTGAGCCGACTGGCTGTTTCAGATGATCTGCCAGCATGTCTGCTGACCCCCAAAGAACAACATGACAAAAAGATGCCAGATCAGACGCAGACGCTGGACGGACACGTGACGCTGGCGAGACTCGACGGGCTAGTTTGTGCTGTGCCGGGAAGTATTTGTCACTCGCTCATTAGAGTCGCACGTACACGTTGCAGTTTCGGGATGCCGCAGGCCAAAGATGAGGAATGGGGAAGGGACGGTGGTCCTACGTGGCACAGGGAGAGGTTCACGCTGACAAGTATCTGAAATGGAACGTGGCTGCTACGGCCTAACGTGCGCTAAACAGCCAATCAGAAAACAGCACGACATGAACGATCAGTCTTGTCGGGCTGACGATGCTTGACAGCAGAAGCCTTGTTTACATGATTCGTCCTCCAGCTGTTTACACACGCTTGTCTTACTCACTTTCATTGTTTCCCACTGAAGACGGACGGGTGACGCGGCGCCGTTCTTTTGTTTATCCTGTAATGATCGCATGCGGTTGGCATGATCATCTGGCAGTGGACGGACATCAGAGTTAATGTCACACACGTGTTTGTGTGGTCCGTGTCGCTCAGCGTGGCGTATTGACAAATTCACGAGGTGTCACATTCGGCTGGAGGCCCTAATAATAGATGCATATCTATCTGAATCTGTGGCTGAGCTCCATCTTGTCTCCGTTGTCTTGGAAACGTAGAACAAAATAACCTAAAAAAGAGAAAATGTGAGCATGAAGTGCATGAAATCGCCTCTCCTCCAGAAAGGGAGTGTCTCTCCATCAAGTCAGTATTTTTGTTTCATCAGTATCATTTCCATTCCTCCTATGTGTGGAAAAAGCAGCAGCGCACAAACATGAAGTCCTCTCGCGCCTCGGCTCAAAGCGTCAGCGGCGTTTACCCACGCTGGATGTTTGTTCAGCCGATACGTTGAACAAACAGCCTGCAGACCATGAAGAGGGTTCACTAATCTCATGAAAAACAAGTACAGAATCACTGATAGCACCTTTAATTTTTCTGCAGCCCCCAATCCCCCAGTAATCCACCTCTGTCTCTGCGGATGGTGCTGATTATGTTTAATTATGCTGATGAATGGTAGCGCTGAGGGTACTCCATCAGCATTTTATTATCTGTCTTCTCTCTCTGCTGTATCGTGACTAAACCGAGCCGGTGGAGGAGAAGACGCACGCAGAGCTTTCAACACTGCGGGTTGTCTTGCTTTCGTAATTGATGGATTTACAGTTTATGTCCTTTTCTAATCAATGATCGCGTATCTGTTGTTTCTTTATTTGGTTATTGTGTGTGTCTATGTATTAGAAAGAAAAAGCAGAAAGCACGCTTGTAATGGCCTGAAAGCTACAAAGATGATGCATTTCCGAACTACGCATGCTGATCATCCTTTGTAACTGCGCTTAAAAATACTCCATGATTACATTCTGTCTCACACATTTCGTACCATTTCTCAAAAAGTAGTGGTGTGTGTTTTTGCAGTGGAAGCACACAGCGTGAAGGAATCCCCGCTGCTCATTGAGAGACGACTGAGTCCTCCTCTGACATTGCTCTTGAATGTGCACTCTTAACATTCAAGCAAAGATTACGCCCCATCCCATCCCAATCCGCCTCTCACTTAATTGGCTTAGATGAATATCTAAAGAGCTAAAGCTGGGTTTAAGCCACGCAATTAGTGGAGTGCTGTTATTGAATTTACATGGATGCCATGGATACCGATTGCGTCTCGCAAACAACCTTCGAACCGCTGTCCATATTTGACGGTAATACACTGTACGACGTTTATTTTTAGAGAAGAGGGAGCGAGGAAGAAGGAGTGGGTGTGAGAAAATTGCACAGAATTCAATATGCCCTGTAATTATCATGTGTAATAGCCTGTAAAATCCTAATATCTATCCAGCCACTCGGAAAGGCACAAGAAATGGTCTGACCACTTAGCCCACTTTCTTTGGCCCTTTCCTGGTCATGACAGACGGCCCTGTCTGGAAAGCAGGGGGAAATAATACGAGCCATATTTCATTCAAAGCCTTCTCATGTATGCTGCTTTCTCTCGCTCTTTTTTTTTTTTTTTCAAAATGGACTCCCTGCCGTTCCCCATCCTTCCAGAGGTTCACCTCTGCTGAATCAGGAAAGGTAACGGGGGGGCTGCATCCTGCAGGCTTATCAGTTCAGAACCACATTACAACCACATGAATGTCTGCTTTTTTTTTCTCCACAGTTTCTGAGGTTTCATTCGGCATTGGCTGTCTGTGCAGCTCTTTTTTTCGTGGATGAGAAAATACATGAATGCGTTTCTCATTTCTCTTCTCTTATCCAGAAAAAGGGCTGAATCAGCTAAACCTGTGTCACATTCAATTAGATTAATCAAAATAGTCATATCTTGTGTTGACTTCTCAATAGCAATGGGCAAAAACAGTTCTTTTAGGTGCAGTGAATCATTAGAATCCGTTCAGTAAAAGGTCAGAAAAAGGTCAGAAACTTCGTGCCCCGAATCCTTCCCTGCTTTCGTGTCAGTCTCCAAAACAGCAGAAAGACTCGTTTGATTTGTCAAATGCAGTGACAAAGTTGCTAAGTTGGCAACGCTTGTTTGAGTCTAGTTTCGTTTTCTAGTCTAGTGAGTGATTTGTGTTGAACGACTTGTTCGCAGGGAATGAATCAACCACAGCAGTTCACTGCTGGAATGGAAGGTAAAGTACACCTGTAAACAACAAGGTATGAATATATTAATAAAACTTTTTTTGATTATCAAATGTAGATTAGTAGTTAGGATGAATGTGTTGTACCTAAAAGTGTGTGTGTGTGTGTGTGTGTGTGTGTGTATGTGTGTGCGCACCAGTTAACAGGAGGGCAGTGCACACCTCCAGTTTCTGCAGTAAACCTGTCAGACACATCCCCATCTTCATCTCCTGGCTGTTCACTTTGTCACCTGACAATGCCTGTCACATCGCTCGGCAGGCTTTTGTGTGAGAACAGAGAGAGAAACGCATCCGTCTTTCACACTGCGACGGCGACAGAACACCAGCAGAAACGACAGCTGCAAACAAAAGCAGCGGTCGTCTGTTCTCTTATTCACACGTCTGTGAAGGTGAAGAGTCTGAGATCATCACAAATCAATAGTCTGGATGTGTGGTGATGACCCAGAGCCGTTGTTCTCTCACATTTCTCTTTTCTGGGGCAAAACCACAGCTCGCCTGCCTGCAGAGCAGAAGGGCCGACTTTTCCCTCGTTTCTACCTTCGGCACTTGGAGCTCAGCCGCCACAACCGGCTCGATCATTGTCCTAATGTCACACGTGAGAAGAGCAAGCAGCGCTCGCCACTGCTGGGAAAGATTCCTCCATCCTGTGGCACTCCGATAAGCTCTGACTTACTTCCTCGATGTGGGTCACAGAGACGAGCAGGCGCACAGCTTGTCGTGCCTTTTGTAATTACATGTGCTTGACTGCACCTTTTTTTTTTTTTGCTCCCCTCACTCTCCCTCTCCTTCCAAATGGAACTAGATTTGTGGGATCGTTTTCTGGGGATCGTTGTGCAGAGACAAATCCCTGTACGCCATCTTTGGGCCTCAGCTGTTTCACTACTCTTTCACTCACTCATGCTGCTTTCCTGTAAAGCTAGAACAGGCTGGAATAGAACATCTTGTTAGAAGGACTTTTTTAAAATTATTATTATTCATTCATCACCTCCCGTTGCTCCGGTTACGGGTCGTGGTTGTGCTGTAGCCAATCCCAGCTGTCAACGGGTGAACTCATCAGGGCCACGTGATGGACAGATTCACGCTCACATTCTCACCTACAGGTGATTTACAATGATAATGCTGATTAACAGCATGCTGATTAACCTCAGCATGCTGTTGGAGGTGGGGGGACACTGGAGAACGCAGAGAGAACCCACGCTGACACGGGAAGAGCATGAAAACTCCCAGGACGGCGACAGTGGTCACCACTGGACCACCGTGTCGCTCTATTATTATTATTATTATTATTACTATTATTATTATTACTATTATTATTATTAATAATAATAATTACAACAATAATAATAGGATCGTTATTATTATTGACATTATTATTCAAAAGAAACAACGACTCTTGAAGTAGATAAAGAAGAAGTGGTTCTGATGTGAGCTCAGAAGCAGGTAGCCCTTTATTTCATGTGACATTTCAAAAGTGTTTCTATCACCCCCACTCATGAGGCCGTGCGCGTTACGCACATTAGTCAGCGCCTCAAATCAATCCTTTTCTCTTGGATTTTATCCTTTTGTCAAAGGCCCTGAGTGAGAGTGTTGAACTGTGGGATGGAAGATGCTATCAACGCTGGGGAAAAGACATCTCTATCCTCACAGGTGGATGATGGAGCTGTGTGTGTGTGTGTGTGTGTGTGTGTGTGTGTGTGTGTGTGTGTGTGTGTGTGTGTGTGTGTGTGTGTGTGTGTGTGTGAGAGAGAGATGTGAACCCTGATGCGGACCTCTTCTCAATCATTTCCACGTCCCTTGTTCATCAGCTGCACAGCCGGCTGCCGTTCCAAAGGTTTTTCTCATCACCTAACAAACGCCATCGTTACTTAACGCAGACCTTCAGTCACGTGCACACACACAGACATTGCCGCTCAGACCTAAGAAAACAAAAAAATCTAAAATATTTCCAACGTAACTTGTCTCCAGTGATGTTACTGTTGTGTTTATTTTGAAATTACATTATGTAACACCATTGTATGTGACAATTTACTACCCAACAGCAGATATGTCGGCCTTATACCGTGGTCTGGGTGAATAGTTTTTTCTGATTGGCTGGCAGCTGCGTTAAAACCATGTAAGGGACACGAAGTTTGGCTCCAGGTTACATTTTCTAATACGGGGCAACAACCCGTCACGTTGGCAAGAGGCAGCTGTCAGTGGTAGGAACAACTGGACATTTGACAAGAAAACAAGCAAAATGGTTGCTATAGTAGACAGAGACACTTTCACATTATTTTTTTACATTATTCACATTGATTTAAACATTTCTCTCGACTCGATCGGAGAGGACCAGGTAGATCTGGCTGAGGCAGGTTTGTACGGCGCCACCAAGCAGACAGGAGGCTCATTACAGCTCATTGTCTGTGGTGTGTTAATGTCAGTTTGAGCATCCAGAACTTAGAGCCATCTGTTATTTGCAGGTATTATTACATGTCATTAAAGATGCATGGCCATGTCTGCCGTGTTCCACTCAGAGGGACACGGCTGCGGTTGTGTGTTGTGCCCTGTAATTTCTGCCCATGCTGCTTTGTTGTCTCAATCAGCGCGAACATTTGTCTTGTTCTCCATTGTTTTGGCTTCATACACAAAATCAATGGCGCTCGTTCATCACATGCGCACTGGAAATGAGCACATTTGTTGGAACATTCGCGAGGATTTTCCTTCAGCACGCGAGCACAAGGAGTAAGATTTATCAACGCGCTGGCAGTCGATGCGACACTCATGGTATTTGCTTGCTGAAAAAGCATTATTTGGGCCCCGTACGTTCCCCCTGCATGACATGTAACCACACACACACACACAGTGAGAAGAGGATCGCTGAAGGTGGTTTTGTTTGACGTCTCCATGTTCTTTCCTTTTTTAAAACGGTGTTAATTTGACATTCATTTATTTCACCTTTGTCTCTTGACATGCACACATGGGTGAATGTTCTGTGCCTCTTCAGTCACAGTGTCAGTTATTAATTGTTCGTTCCATGTCCAAAAAAAAAAAAATCTTAATTTAAAGCTTTAAATACCCCTGACAGGTCATTTACTAACACCGTTCCAGCTGCATCTCCTTCCTCAGTTACATCCCATGTCACATTCTTATTCCAACACCAAGTCAGCATGTCTTATTTCCCCTTTAAGAACAGGATTTTACCTGAAGGGTGCCGTTGAAGTCCAAGCAGTTCACATACTGACCTGCGACGTGTGAACACAGAACATTCATTAAGAGTCGATAGAAACAAAGAAAGGGGAAAAGAACTGACCATAATTAACTTTCAGCCTGTGAAATCCTGCGTGAACATTCCCTGCGAGCTGAGTACAAGTGTCTAATTCATGCATAGATACAAACAGGAACTTGCTCCTGTTGAAAGCGCGCAGCAGCACGTCAGCTGCACACAAACACTCTCTCCGGTTTCTGTTCCCATCACAAACAACCGCTGATGGATTGGCCCTTTCCATTTTAAACAGGGAGAAAACACACGCCCCCGGGGACCCTGGTGTGTGGAAGTACTTTGAAGTGTCCACATTTAATTCTTCTGTATGATAAATGAGAGGAGAGCCGCCGTTGTAGCCTGTGAGGAAAAGCTCAGCGCGCTCGACGAGGGGAGCCGGTAACAAATGTAGCTATAGCTGATAAGCTGGCTGCGTCTTTTGCTCGCGCTTGTTGTTGTGCTCCCTGCAGACCCCCACAGCCAGATAACAAATCCATCCTATCCATCAAACCCATCAATGGCTGGCTGCAGATTAGAGACAGTGATTTTGGGGCTGATTGGAGGGGAAATGCTGATTACACCCCCCCCACCCCCAGACTTGATTACACTGTGTGTTGTCAAGCTCGTCTGCTGAGCTGTAATCACTGTTAGAGCAGCAGCCGGCCGGCCTCGGTCACGCTGCGACTTCACGCTCATCGATAGGTTGGTTAAACGGCCACTGTGGGCGTTTTCCAACGGAAACTCAGCGGTTTGTCACACCGACAGGTGGAAGAAAAGCTAGTTTTCAGCGCAGGAATCACACTCAGGTATGGAACAAAGCAAACTCCTGACCGGGGCCCCCCAAAAACAGGTGGTCTGGATCGGGGCTTTCTGTCAAACTCTGGTGTCAGTCACATGACACGTCATTATCAGACCTCAGACACACATAGAGGGAACACCAACACACTGTCGTCCACGTCTTCACTGACCAGCAACCTGCAGCAAAGTCAAACACTCGTGTTTATTCACGTGACTTTTGCTTTTGCTCAAGAACATGTGTCACTGAATAATAATAAGAACAAACCTGGACATCTTCTGCCTCACTGAGACACAGGCTCCAGACTCCGCCCATCTTTGAAACTCAAATGGTGCCCCCAAATAACAATGTATGTATTTATGTTATATTATCATTTATTAGTTTATTTGTTGTTTATCTGTTTACAACTTATTATTAGAACCACCTGCCAGTGTGTTTCTTCATCTCTGAGCTGGTGGTTCACGGACCATCCCTCGTACCACCTCATGTGGTCCCCGGTGGTGGGCTGGGGGGCTGCTGACCGTGACTGTCCGCCGATAGAAAACTCTTTGTCATCTCGGTGGGTGAGAGGTAGTTCTGCGCGCCGAATTCAACACACCCGGTGCCCCAGATTTCAGCCACGTTTGAAGCCTCACAATGGTCTGATCCAGCGTGTGTTGGGTATCATTTCAATTGACACCGTGCACTCCACGACGGCTGCTTTGAGTCGAGCACACTCGCACGCCTGTTAGATGGAAACAGCTGTCAGAGGAGATAGCGAGAGGGACTCGCTTCTTATTCCCGCCCTTATCGTTTCCCCATTCCAGCCCTGCTCCTCTTCCCGTGACCTCCAACGCAGTCAAAAATATTTTTTTCCCCGTCTCCTCTTCCTCATCCTCGCACTGAGAGCACACGGTTTGATGACACCTGTCGGGATGGGGTGAATACATAAGTAAGTCTGTGTTGTCCAGGAGCTGCTTTAACTCGCATGATGTTCTAATTGATTGCATTTCTGGAAAAAAAAAAGGAGGAGAAAAATATTTTTTGTGTCTTTGCTGTTTGTCGACATGATTGATTCTCAGGCTGAGTGCCACTCCAACAGGGTTTTCCCTCCAACAATTCACGCTCACATTTGAGCTGCGATTTACTCAACTGCTGCTTTGGGCAGATGAATGTAGGATTTCATCGTATTCTACTACTTGAGCCTACGTATTTGTCCACACATGATGTCACAGCGACGCCGAGTCAGTTCGATGTCCACTGATGACTGACGAGAATTCTCTGGTGTCCTCCTGGATCTGTGTAATACATGTGGTGTTTTCAGTGCTGCATGTCTTTTTGACATGTACGCGCTGTCAAACGTCAGTCAGCACCGCTCAAACACACCGTCTGCTTGTAACAACACTCCCAGACAAAACAATGGATCGTTGTTCTACGTTTGTGGATGTGCACGTGTTTCAAACGCAGCTCAGGACAGCTGCAAATGTACTATGAGAGCCGTGCTTTTAGTTTAGAAAAGAACACAAAATATCAACTGCCAACCTGAATAAGTTAGCTTGTTTTGAAATTAAGAAATCACTAAACAAATGTATTTTTATTTTAAACAAACAAAACAAAGTAAAATAAACAAAATAAAATAAAATAATACATAAGATAAAAACAACAAACAAAAATAAGCAAGAATTAAATCATAAAAAATAAATTCTTCATCTCTAACCCTGTTATGAAATACCCTGTTTGGACATTTCTTCAGCTCCACTTTGACACTGGTCCATACTTGCACTCCATGAACAGACTTATTCTATGTACGACTTATTCTATTCCATGAATAGAATAAACATATTCTATTCTATTCTACATTATTTTACGTAGCCTTAGCCTTCTGTAGCTAATCCTGCTCGGTACGACTATGCCTTCAGCCACCAATGACTCACAGCACCTTGGTAGAGAGCTCATCACATCTGAGCACGCCGGGTATGCTACAGGATGTCCACATTTGCATTGACACACACACACACGTGTTCCAGTCCAGTTGTGGATGTGTGGATTTAAAGAGGCTCGCTGCTGCTCCCCTTCCTCCCAGTGTCTGGTCAGGGGACAACAAGCAGAGACTCTGTCTGATTCATGTCTGCTATTGTAAAGCTGAACAGAGGAGACACACAGGTGTGTGTGTGTGTGTGTGTGTGAGAGAGAGAGAGAGAGTCCCACAGCTAATTGTTGCTTCTCTCCGCTCTCATTGACTCCCTGGGCTCTGTGAGGGTGATTCCCACCGGCACTCAAAGACAAACAAACCTGGGCGAAGAATCGATAACGGATACAAGAGTTCCCCCTCAGT
>CAAKHB010002290.1:0-12509 GCA_901007665.1 Aeoliscus strigatus
CTGGAGAAAAGTGTCAGGAGTGATTTGTGATAGAAAAGTTTCAGCTAAGGTGAAGGGAAAGGTTTACAGGACTGTGGTTAGACCAGCTATGATGTATGGTTTAGAGACACTAGCAATAGGCAGAAGACAGGAGGCAGAGCTGGAGGTGGCAGAGTTAAAGATGCTGAGATTCTCTTTAGGAGTGACCAGGATGGACAGGATTAGGAATGAGGTCATCAGAGGGACAACACAGACAGGAAGGTTAGGAGAAAAAGCTAGAGAGGCTAGATTGAGATGGTTTGGACATGTGCAGAGGAGGGACAGTGGATACATTGGCAGGAGAATGTTAGAGATGGAGTTGGAGGTAGGAGACAGAGAGGAAGACCAAAGAGGAGGTTTATAGATGCAGTGAGGGAGGACATGGAGGTAGTTGGAGTCAGAGTAGAGGATACAGAGAACAGGGAAAGATGGAAATCGATGATTCGCTGTGGCAACCCCTGAAGAGGGACAAAGCCGAAAGAAGAAGAAGAAGATCAGATATTTTTGTTCTGTATTGTACTTCAACCACTTGTAAATGTGTTAACAAATACATCCTCTGATTCACTGAAACATCCATTCTGTGTGTGTGTGTGTGTCAGCTCATTCAGAGACAGTCTTCAGATGGGTTTGATCACTGCTCTGCCAACATGTGGCCCACAGCTTGTTGCAGATGACCACTTATACAATTAAAGAGCTTTTTCAGATCTATGTACCGTATTGTGATGTTGAAGCCGTCTTGTGTACCTGGAAGATGTGTTGACTTGTTGATATGTTTGATATCTGATTTCAGAGGTCTTATTGGTCACCACATTTCTGTTAACAACCCTCCAGATCCTCAACCAATGAGACTGGACATGTTTAGCATTAACAGGAAATACGCCTCTGAGAATGTGATATGCAGCGTCTGCACCGTTTCCTTCCTCTTCCTATATCAAATGAGTATAAGTCCTCCTGTGCTCCAGGAGGCACGTCTCACCAACCAGTGGGAATGCAAGGAATGATCTTACGTTTTGTTAGAAACAGGCCT
Source organism: Aeoliscus strigatus (assembly GCA_901007665.1). Lineage (NCBI taxonomy): Eukaryota > Metazoa > Chordata > Actinopteri > Syngnathiformes > Centriscidae > Aeoliscus > Aeoliscus strigatus. The sequence goes on from CAAKHB010002290.1 coordinate 1,046, forward strand.
GAGAGTGCATTTTCAGATGGTTTGAAATGAGGCTGCAGCCGCTGTTATTGCACTGAAGTCAAGTTACAGTGCAAATTCTTGACGATGTTGAAGGTGCAAAGGATTAATGAGCAGCTAGTTTTTAGCTACAAAACTGGTCCTAACTCACGATGTCACCAGATGATACATGGAGATCCAAAAGTGTCAGTCTCCCAATATGATTGAACATCATTTGTACTGACACTTAAGTCAAACATTGCACGTTAGTTCAAAATAAACGCACATTTACTTTTTGTTTGAATCAGAAAGCCAGAGAATGTGTCCCCTGTATATATTAACATGAATCCCTTAAGAAGACAGAAATAATCCAGAACAATGCTGGGTTCATTCGTTGGCAACTGGACCACTAGTTCGCTCGAAAATGTTTCGCCACTCATCTGAGAAGCTTCTTCAGTTCTGTAGACTAGTGGGGAGTCCTGCTAATTTGGGTCGTTAGCTCACACAAAGGAGTGCGAGTACTGTGTACCCCCCCCATCCCTTGTTGTCAGTCTGGTAAACTGTTGTTCAGGTGTTGGCCACTAGATGGCAATGTGGTAACATGAGAAAACCTCTCCCTGTGGAGGCTGAAGGCTGCTTTCCTTATTGAATAACAGAGCTCAAAGCAGTAATGGACATGGATTGGCATTATTATCTTCTTATTGCCCCTCATTTAGCTCATCTCGCTTTGAAGATCAAAGTGGCCGTGTGTGTTTGTGTGTGTGTGTGTGTGTGTGTGTGCACAGACATTGATAAATCCTGTGAAGTTCAATAAAGCCAACTGTTCACCTTGTACATCTGCAGCTCCAATCCACTCCTAGATTTAGAAACCTATTGGTTTTAGATTAAATTGAGTAAATATGCTGTGACTGAGTGGAGTTGAATACAAACAGCCTGTGGAGAACAACCAGCAACCTGTCGGCTGGGAGCTGCAGAGGCTTCTTGTGCCCGTTCACTCCACCTCTGAACTTCAGACATTACAACACGCAGAGAACTAGTGAAAGACAGGATCCAGGTGACAGTGGAGCAGGTGGGGCAGTGTACGATTGGGTGACTGTTTTATAGAGTTTGGGTACAGTCTCGGTACTTCCTCAAGTGAACAGGCACATTTTGTCCTGTTCTGCCTGCAACTATTTGTTTTTCACTGCGTGGGGCTTAAAAATAAACGTTTGCACACACAGTTGAATCCCCTAATTCTGGTCTGGTCGAATGAATGTGCTAGAAGAGTTTCCTTCCAGTGTGTTTACTTGTAACAAATCACATTTCAGTGCAGTTGTCAATGTCCTTGTCCTGTCAATTTGGAGAACGTGCACACACTCTGTCACACTGTGTCTTCAATGTATGGTTGCACATGGAAACATCATCCAGTCATGCTGTGCTTCATGCATGCAGAGATCCAGTAACTGTAGGTTTAACCACATTAATAAAGTGTGTATGTGTGTACTTTAGACAAATAGCCACACCTGTCCAACTGGTACAACAGTAAGCTAAACTGTTTTTTGTTTTTTTGCAGCTGTGCCCCACACACTTTCCTAGTTAAACCAAATTTCAACTTTTTTTTCTCACTGGGGTTTCTATTTGCTCTATTTGTTTATCGTCATGTGCACCGTAAGAAACAAGTTTTCTTGTACAATGGCATTCTTACTTTGCTGCCCACGATAAACGCCAAGTACAAACGAGAACAGTAATAATCGTCATAATAGTAAAATAAATACAAAATGGTACGAATAATTGCACAAACAGTACAAAAATAGAAACACAGACAGTGCTGCAGTACGATACAGCACTGTCTATACAATAATAATTAACAGGTAGTGTTTCACATACAATACAAACCAATACAAGAGAAATATAAAGTATAAAGACACAAATGAAAAGTTCTAGAATGTGCAATTTCACACTTTCAAGGTGTGTTTGCGTTGGCGGACAGTGTCAGAAGGGAATGGTCGCGACATGCAGCTGCTTATGACAGCCGTTCCTGCCGTGATCGTTTTAATCCTGCAAGCAGCTTTTGACAACGGTGAAATTGAGTGAGCTCAGGATGTTGAGGTGTGTCCGAGCCGGTGGAGCGAGTAAATCAGGGTGGAGCTCCACAAGCGTAACTGTCTGGTTGAATGTCTCAGGTGAACCTTCGTCTGCCGCTGGAGTCAATGATTGACGCCGTTGGCCGGTTTTATGAGCGCTGTCGGGTGCCGCAGACTGAGGAAAACATTTGTTCGTTAGTTGCGTTAGCTGCATTTTTAACCTCTTCATGCGTACGATGCTGTTGATCACATTTTGCAGCTTTGCCATAAAATGCTGAGTGTTTCTGTGTAACGTATGGCTTTGCTCCATGTGGTGGTTGTTAATGGAGAGTTGTCTGAGGTGCACACACACACACACCAGTTTTCACCTTCCACTGGGCAGCCTCCAAAGTATCACAGCCTCCATTGCTAACATTCTTGATAACCCACCAACCCTGTCTCCTTAATCTGCTCCCTCCAATCGATGCAGCGTCTCTCGGTCAGCAGCAGCTGAAGACTCCGTAGCTCCTCGCTGGAGGACGTACGCAGGCTCAGACACACATGTTGGCAGCGGTGCACGGCCGTCGTGAGCTCGGGTTTCAGGATGGCGTAAGCTGGGGGTGCTTGTGTGAGGTGGCTACTCATGTTTGTGTGCGTTGGTCCGTTTGTTTACACAGCCTGCACCCCTCCACTGTAAACTCTGCTAACTTACCAACATCTATACATCTGTCTTTTCCTTACACAGGCACCACACACTCATATATGCCTCTGCCAAACTCACAGTTAAACCCCAAGTCCACAAGATCGTGAAATTCAGTAATAAACCCGTTCAAATTAAAACAGTGACATTTCTCAAATCAGGATATATTGTTTTAATTGTACATTACGTGCCCTCTGTGGCCTGTAAAGACTGGGAGGTATGCGGGTCTTGTGTGTTAACTGGTACCTAAAGACCTGGCAGTGCTCCTAGTGGTATGGAGAACAGGTTAAAGGTCAGATAGGTGAATTCAAACTTTCCCAGAGGTGTCCCACTCATGCCTCGGACCTGCTGCATTCTGATAGGCTGAGCAATTCAAAGCGTGGAGGAGCGGCACATGGAGCGAAAGGTTTTGGAAAAAGTGAGCGAGGTGGTCGGGGACCTGCTGGTTGCTGATGGCAAACGTTCCTCCTCGCGAGCTGCCAGCTTATCGGCTTTAGCTATGTCCCTTCACCCTGGGTCTCTGAGTCCTTGGTGAATGTCAGTGGCCCCAGGTGCTTCTGATTGGGAAGAATTACTTCCCTCTGACCCCACTTGCATTCACTCATTCCCTGAATCATGAGGGTTCAAGTCATCAGAAGATTTCCGTGCACATCTGACAAAATGTTTTCCTCCAATGTCTCGCCTGTCGTAGAGTTCTGTAATTATGTAAAGAGGGCGTTGAAATAACATTTTCCCCGGGCTAAACTGCTGTTTTGCTTAATTTCACAATGAGCTTTTCTTCATTCTTTTGATTGTCCCCCCCACCCCTTCTCTCTCTTTACTAAACCTCTGCTGTGGGACACTGCAGCTAAGATTTACCAGTCCCTCTCCTACTGTAACTTCCATCCCCACCTCCTTTTCCTTTCTCAGCTCTGGTCTTTGACTGAGCTGTTTTGGAAGGAGCTGCAGGGGCAGTATTCATTTAAAAGTCAGATATAAACAGGCATTAAAAGGCAGCATGGCCTCAATTAGCTGGAGCTGCTCTTCGGTTTAGTGTGATTGTGTAATGTTTATACTCCAGTCTGTGTGTGTGTGTGTGTGTGTGTGTGTGTGCGTGTGCATGCACATGGTGTTTCAGGCAACCGTACTAATCACCTGAAGTTTTATTTGCCCTGTGCAGTGCTGTAATGATGCTGGAGTGAGACATTAAGAGAAGATTCTTCTAGATACCTGATTAGTCCTAAGATGCACGCACGCACACACACACACACACACAAACTGCCGCTGGCGTGTCGAAACTAAGTTGCGATGGCGCTGCATGAAACCTTTGCAGCCCACTCGTCTGAAACTCAGCCATAAAAGTTACATAACTCTCAGATATTATTTTTTTAGTTTTAGGAATGGTCATATTTACTATTCCAGCGTATCAATACATGTTAATGTAGCATTTAGATCTTTTCGTATTCTCTGCGTCAGCCACTATATATGAAACAAATCAGTGAAAAAAGTCAAATATCGTCATATTCTTAAAGCCTTTTTTTTTTTTTTTTTTTACTTTATTTCACTTAGGTTAGAGCTTCATGGTGATTTAGTTTTTTTTTTCTTTTTTTTGTTAAAGGCATGACACAGGCTTTTATTTTAAGATGGTGACGATATGTCAGACTGCAATTTTGCAACCTGCAACAAGCTGCATGCAGGTTGCAAAGACTGCTCCATCTGTACTTTGTGCAACAATTAACTTCCCTCAACATGTCGTTAATATCTCACATGAGCAGCTTCGGTGTGTAACCTGGCTTTGTTCCATGTTCATGGCAGAGAACCAGAAACTTCAGCAGGTTCTCGGACACAAAGTCAAGTGCGTGTCGGTTGATGTGCCAACACTCAATTACCGGCTCATCAGGACTTTTCACATCATCCTAACGCCGGCATTCCCAGGTATACGTCAACGATAAGTAAGAAGCAAAATAACCCATCCTTTCCGTCACACCACCTGCACCTGTGCTGTACAGTAACGCCATGACATTTGGCCGTGCCATAAAGGAGCTACACGAGCCATAAAAACATCTTACGATGTCTGGGTTTCTGTAGCCAGGCTATTAAGCTGTAAAGCACTATTGTAAAAATCTAGATCCAACTGATATAGATCAGGAGAGTGCAGCAATGATGAAAAGGAACTTGCTCAGCCCATACTTTCATAAACCTACTTACCGGTAAGCACATGGGAAAATTCTTTGAATTCTCCGGCCTCACACCCTCTCTCTACTTTTGCCGCCTAGCAGCCAGTACCGCCGGCTACATCTACTTGTTTGTGGCACATTTGACGTCACCAAGAGTTGAATTACTTCCTCAAATGTTTTCCCAAGTTTCCCCAGATATCAGTTTAAAACGGTATTTTGCTTTACAGCTTGTACATTGGACTGACAGATAAGGAGGAACAGTCTGCGGGCTTGGAGACGTTTAACCTTGCACACTTACTCACACACTCTTCCGCACATTTTCAGCTATGGCGGCGTAGGTGGGCCAGATCTCAGTGTCTGACCATACTGGGAGTCATGCACATGTGCGGGTTTGGACACGCCATGCCCTCGCCCTCTTCTTTTGTCCCTCATCTCTTCTATCTATCTTTCTATAATTGTGTCCCAGACCCAGACATGTCCATAAATAAACGACGACTCCTTCTCCTCAACCAGAGACACGTCATGTTTATGTTCAGGCCTGGGTTAGAGAGGGGAGGGGGGTGGGGGGCATCTGGACCACTGGGCCCACCTCCCTGCCTGGCTCCCTGCTCAGGTGGACTCAAGATGTTTCATCAAATGCCTGAAAAGAACCAACACACCACCATGTGCCTAATAAAGACTAGAAACAGTGGGTCGTGTTTAGACACGTCTTTTTATACTCTGAATTCTTTAAACAATAACTGACTACAACCACACACATTTTTTTGTTTGCAGTCTGTGCAGAGCATTTCAAACAAAAAAAAAAACACCGGAAAAGACTGTTTGTTCTCTTTTTTTTTTTTAGAGATATTTTTGAATTATCAAGACTTACATTGCATTTATTCTACCTTTCTTACCTTTTTCATCTGGTTGTAAAGACAGACCTTTTGAAGCCCGGCGCTGGAAGCCATTTTTGGTTTATTTACATTCGCCAAATGCGGTCGCCCGGTCTTCATTTCATTTGGTGCAGGAGCCAGGCTATTAAAACTAATGAACACTTATTACCCCGAGTTGGCTTCTGAGCTGCTTGCTAAACATCCCCTCTGTAGCTGTTTGTTTTACTTGTACCTGATTATTCAAACAGAGCAGTAAAACATGTGCGTGAGCCTCTGGTCTTTGCAGGTCGTCTCAGAAGCGGTCTGATCTATGATACGGACTCGGACATGAGAGACAGGTTTTTTTCTATTTGCAAACGCTGGCTGTCTTTCTTTTTCTGAACTAATCATCTCGGACAGAATGGGATATTTTGTTATTCAGTTTATTATGCAAACACATGTCCTACGTACTGGCTGATCGCTGTGCACTTAACCGTGCTATATTGCTGTTTGAGAACAAAACTGTTTGCGTAACACGTTACAGTTTTAATGAGCCCGACTGTCATGAGTAATATGTCTCATCTTGTTGGCGGAATGATAGATTTTTGTGGTACGGTCTAATCAAGACATCTGCTTTGCAAATGTGAGGACATGACTGGGATTCCTCAGAGCTCTGCTGAATTTGTTGCATGTCGAGGGATTTTTTTTCAATATGCTGTTGATTATCATCGCACATTTGAGTGTCTGAATTGCGCTACAATTTAAAAGGAACCAAGAGTATCACTTTACATTTCATTTACATCTGCCATTATAATATAATGAATAGATGGAATGGAGTTTGTATCCTCAGCACCAGGGATGATCGGTGGCCACGTCATGATGGATGTTATGAGTTCCGTTGCTCATGTTTACGTCCGGTATTTCTTCTTCGTGTACAGGCTGACGACCAGAACTCCTTGTTAAAGGACGGAATGTCCGGATTATCACCAAAAGGAGACCAAATGTCGTTTTGTGGCCCAGATCATAGTCCAGGGGAGCTTTCACATCTGTAAATTTGGTTCGGATAAAACTGAAAAGTTCCTAAATCCGGACGGAGGTGTGAAAGCCCCGTCTCTCTGTAACTGGATGGATGTAGACTTTGGTGCCATCAGCATAGAGACGATTTCATCCATGCTGAGAAATGACCTCTGACACACGGGCCTGACTGAGCTGACCTCCGTGACCTGCTAGGAGCCACTGGATAGATATGGAAACAGTTTGCCACCTAGTCAACAACATCACCTCAGGCAACTTTTTTTTTTGTTGTTTCAACACCACCAGGATTTGGTTGCTTGATGGTTTTATAAGTGTTTGCTGATCACCAGGTGTCAGATTAGGGATCGTCGTGACAACTGACAAATGTACGAGTGTGCATCTCCACCTACTGAGTATGCCTGTTGATGTGTGCAGCAGCATCCATGCGGCAGCAGAGACCTCGCTGAGACCTCGGAGCTGCATAAATCAACTCAAACAGCTTGGGTATTGTTTAGGGAAGGAAAGAGCCCTTTCTTCTGATTCCTCTTCCAACGCTTGTGGTTTTTAATATGATACATGCATACGCAAAAGCATGGTCAAATAAACAGTGTGTAAAGTTTCCCCCATGTCTGCACCAATCTGTCAAAAAGAGATGGAGCTCAACTTTCAGCACCCTTCACTAAAATTGCCCCCCCTCCCCCATCCCGCACAGGCCTTGTCATCTCCAACCGGAATTTCCCTGGACTCTGAGTTACGGCCATTTCTACTTCTTATAACCTAATTAGATCTGTTCAGAAGGCACACTTAACGGCACCTTTGTTTATTGGCTACAAGATAAAACGACATGATAGGTGCCGCGGAGAGGACCAAGAAGGAGAGGGTGAGTTCAGACAGAATGGAGTGATAACCTGAAAATGAGAGGTAGATGGAGGGAAGCTTAGACTACAGAAAAATCTAATCTTTCCTGCCAGTGACATTAACTCTGCACCCCGAGGAGGAAACATATCAGGCTTTTTTTTTTTTTTTCGCAGAAACCTTATATGATGAAATAAAAGCCCGGGCCTCATGAACTGCCATGTCGAGGTCAAAGCAAAGGTTCTAACGGATCTTGTATTATATTTCACGTAGCCTGCTATTATTGTACAAATATGTAATTAGATCCTGAACACAGGGGCGCCACACCTATAAATCTAACACAATTATAAAAACCTGTGTTGGCTTGATTCTCAGTCTCCACCTACGTCAGTGGCATAGCTGGCACCCTGTGTGTGTGTGTGTGTGTGTGTGTGTGTGTGTGTGTGTGTGTTAAAGAAGCAGTAGATTATATCAGTCCCCCTTGTGCTTGGTCATTCTACAGCTTTGCTCTTACCAGTTTACAGATCTCACAACTGCAGGAAAACTCCTTTTACAACAATGTTTTTCTGTAACTGAAAATCAAAGAACATACCGGCAACTCGGCAAACAATGGAAAGTACAGATTACACAGAATACTCACGGTATGTGAACGGGCCCTGGGCAGCACGAAGACACCGCGAGCAGGACGGAGTTAGCCAAACATTTTCAGCATATAGACTTTCATTAAAAGGAAGGACCAACATTTAACATATGAAGAGTCTTTCTGTCGTCGGCGTCCGACCATACCTTTCAACACTGAAATGTCCTAATGACTGGTTAAATCGTTGCTGGCTCGTCAGTCGGCAGACGACAGGCATCACAGCCAACATCTGGACCGGAAAGGCAGCATCAGTCGACAGAACCGAGACAGATACTGGGTACTGACAAGAGCTAAAGCTCTAAAAGCAGCGCTGTTGAAGGAAACACTGAATCCACACAGCCGGGGCCTTTCTTTGTTGTCTCCCCGTGAGAGGGTGCCTCCAAAGAGCCCGATAGCACACATTTTTCTTGGATGCCTCACAAAGTCTTTCTCCCGTCGCCCCCTTCACTTCTGAAGATGTATTTTTATCATAAGCCAGATGACAAGCGTAATCCTTTGGTGTCTTGCCACCTCCCCAAACCGATCATTTACTTCCTTTTTGTTCAGCTTTTGTTTGTTTCTCTCTTTTCTTTTGCCCTCTTATCAGCTAATCCCCGCTGTATAGACGGGTCAATTAGGAAGCTGCGGTAATAGAAAGTGAGACCATGTTGGATGCACAGACTGTGTGAAAATGGGCTAAAAAGAGGGTGTGACTGACCCTCCAACCAAATAAAGGAGGTAAATGGAGTCTTCCAGAGGACATTCAGTGTTGCCTGTGAGAGGTCACACACTGTACAAAAAGGGGGTTGAAATAGCGACACATTCCGTTGTGTGAAAGAAGTGGTTTAGATGACAGATTGGCGATGCCCTAGTCACATATTTGTGTTTCATAACTGTATCGCCAGCGACCTTTCCATTCATGGAGGTTGATGCTGACAAAAAGCAACAACTCCCACAGCAAATATCCAGTTTCTGATCCGCTTATGACGAGCTGATTATGACGCGGCAGAATGGTGTGATTAGGATTCACAAGGCAAAGTTTCACCTTCAGTCCCCCCTCACACGGAATCCATTTAAAACAGAACGTGGTGACACCCCGTGCGACTGAGTTGTCTCGATATGTAAAATGCAAAAGAAAATTTAAAAGATCTTAAAAAAAACGGAGCAGTAAAGTCGTCGTATTCCAGGGATACAGGCAGTTCTGAATTCTTGCACCCTAAGAGGGTCGTAAGCACACTTTTTTTTTTAATCTTCCAGAAGTTGACTTCTGCTTGTGAAGCTTGCACCTCGCCGCGGGGGTGAAAGAAATGCCTTCTGTGTACAAAACATAAACGAGATGTGCACGGAACAGACTCTGCGCTGTGCTGCTCGCAGAGCCGAGAAGAGGTCGACGGAGGCGGGGGATAATTACCACATTAAGGAAAAGGAATTCAAAATAAATTTAATCTCCCCATCCCTTTCACCTCCCCGAGAGATTTTCGGTGAACATGCTCCGTCTTGTTGTGAGACACAAGGAGAGCACAGAGAAGGGTGAAATGGAGATGAGAAGAAAGACGGCAAGCTTCTGATGGAGGGAGCCGGCGTTTCTACAGAAGGACCTGCTCTCTATGCAGAAACTGTGCGAGCATCTTGGTGCGTATGTGTGAGGCAGCGGTGATGGCCATTTTATTTCAAAGCCTCTGCCAGGACATTTCCCACAGAGCATCAGTTTGGAGCTGAATAGTGCCATTTCACCCGAGCCAAGCACACAGTTCTTTTCTCCGCCCCACAGGCTCATCTTCCAGCACAGGGACCGGAGGGTCTTTAGAATCAGCAGCTGATGGGATTCTGGGGTCACGATTGACTCTTCTCCAGCCCAAAAGTCTCCCTGGTGGGTTTCAGTGCAACGTTTCCAACTCGTGTTTTGCAGTTTAAACATTTGCTTCCTTTGCAACATGGGCCGTATAAAACTGGACACGTTGGCCAGGGGCCCGCTGCAGAAAGCAAGTTGAGTAAAAAACCCTGAGTTAGTTAAACCTAAAACCAGGAAAAAATGCTGCAGAGTTACTGATCAACTGAATTCAAACACATGAAACTCTAAAGACATTTGACATCTGTCGGTGTACATGACTTGAAAAATAAATTGACATTTGCTTTCAAACTCAGGATTTGAAGTTGTAAACCTGCTTTCTGGAACGGGCCCCTGGAAGCCAAGCAGGACTGTGCCTCAAATCTGTGTTTTATTCAAATGGCCAACAGGGGGCGACAGAGGGGACGAGAACGTACTGAAGTGCACAGTTGATGTGTCAGTTTCTTTTATACAGTTTTCTGAAAATGACTTGATTTGACTGGATCCCCGTGATGCTTTGTCAGCTGAGGTGGTGACGTGCAGAAGCATGGGTTCTGTTTTACCGTATATCATCGTGTGGTTTGGGCGCTCATGAGGACATATGGCCTGGTGTGTTTTTATAATGTAATCATTCCTCATCCTGCAACAACAGTTAAGACTTTCTACATGCTGGGACAAGAATTCAGGCGAGAGCCAGACACAGCAGAGCATAAACAATAGAGCTTAGGGTTTGGAAACCGCATTTATCGCGACCAAAAAGTCTTGTGATTTTTTTTTTTTTTGCTGGTATTTCAACCAGCTGAATGTTTTCTTTTTTTGAAGGATTAAAAAAAAATAACAATAAAAATAGTTCATCGTAAGAACATGGATGCATTCCTGTGGACCGGGTGTTTTTTGTTAGTGTGGCGTGTTTACTCGACCGAGCGTAACCTGTGGCGCTCTGAGGTGACTCATGTTCTGCTCTTAAGGTGGAACGGAGAGGTCAGCTGGAGTTCTTCCTACCAGCAGCGGTTGAACTGACATTGATTTGTCTGTCAGGTAGTAAAGGTAACTAGAAAATCCCTCTTCGAGAAATTTTGAAGTGGGTCTGCTCCGTTGCCGGCCGCGTCCCGTAGCCGACCGCGTCCCGTAGCGTACGGCTGTAGAACAGAAGGCCGTTCTTGCGAACGGCCCTTCGGCTACGAGAACACGTACGGCTGTAGAACAGAAGGCCGTTCTTACGAACGGCCCTTCGGCTACGAGAACACGTACGGCTGTAGAACAGAAGGCCGTTCTTACGAACGGCCCTTCGGCTACGAGAACACGTACGGCTGTAGAACAGAAGGCCGTTCTTACGAACGGCCCTTCGGCTACGAGAACACGTACGGCTGTAGAACAGAAGGCCGTTCTTACGAACGGCCCTTCGGCTACATCAAAATAT
>CAAKHB010002290.1:17055-38979 GCA_901007665.1 Aeoliscus strigatus
GACGTGTGTGTGTGTGCGTGTGTGTTTTGTTGCAGGCAAGTGTTAGCTTGGTTCATGATGACATCCACACACAAGACCGCGCACACGGCCAACAAAGCATCAGACTTCACATCCCACGCAGCGCGAGCAATTAGACCCATGACATCAGGACGAGTGAGCACTTGCCAAGTGATGAAGGGGGCAAGTTCAACCAGTGTGGTGTCAGACAGGCGTCAAGGAGCCAGCTCCGTCTTGAAATGCAGGCACATACGTTGGGTGAGCGAGGGGTCAAGTTCAGGTGGAGTGTCATCCAGCGGAGGGTTAAGTGCTTCTTCCTGTCAGGTTACATTGACCTTTTAACTCTGCAATGTGTCTTCAGCTGTTCAGGGTGCATTTACGAATGAAGAATGAATCCGGGAATATTACCTGTTGGAAGTTGCCGACAAACTTCTAGACGTGCCCGACCGCAGAGAAATTCAGTCCAAAGGATTACAGTGAAATCCAGAATCCCTTCTAATGACTTTTAATGACAAAAGTGAGCATGCTGAGAGGGGTCACATAAATAAAATGTGACTTTGTATGACCACCCTCAGTTTAAATTTGCATATTCCTCCTCAGAAATGTGCGCTAACCTCGGGTGATTTGCAAGTTAATGGTATTTAGGATTGTGTACTCACAGCTCACTCCCATGCCCTTAAGCTTAAACCTGCAGATGTTTAAATTAGCTTCTCTTCTCATGACAAGCGCATACCTGGAGCTCATTAAATCTCGTCTTCGTGTGCGCTACCCGCTCCTGTCGTTGACAGTAATCTGTAAAGATAATAGTGTTGCTTGACAAAGATGCTCATTGTTGCAGCGTACGTCGAGGGGGATCATCATGAGGAAACAGAACTGGCTGCGGCCACCCGCCTCCACACAACAAAGCTCTCAGGAGGACCCTCTGAGTGCCGGGACGTCCCACGTTGGTCTCGCAGCTGCAGCCGCATCCGTTTGCCCGATTCTGTGCTGCTCTGTTCTGAGATACCGCAGCATTTGGAATCACACACAGAGAGATGACAGAAAGGAGGGGAGACAACAGACCAGCTATTGTCTTTTTTTTTTTTTTTTTTTAAACTTAGGACGGCCTCAGACCTATAATGTCTGCGCATCAACATAAGTTGCCTGTTGTGAGTCTCAAATGTCAGCTACCAACAAAATGGTTTCATTACAGAACAGGTGAGCAGACGTTTATCCCAAAGCTTACTGCAGACAGAGAGCGACCCGCAGCTTGGTTCGCATCGATCAGACTCTCCTCTCCGTTGTCAAGTTTATCTGTTTGAGTCCTTGCAGGATTATTTTTCTATTAGATTCAATATAGCGAAACGAGCCCTATTGGGACCGAGTTCAAAGCGGAGAGGAGGATATTTCCCAGTGTCGGAGAGCTTAGTGCTCGTTCAAAGCCATCCAACCGCTGACAGCAGCTGGTCTTCTCAGGACCGCGTCGCCTCTTTGGTGACTTTCTCCTACTGTTTTTTGTCAGTCCCCCAACAGTCCAAACACCGTACATCCCCGCCTTGCGCTGTAGTGGAGAGCTTTATGATTTAGACAATTTTAAGCTGTCTGGAGACATATCAAAGCTTCCATGTTGTAGCCTTGTTGTCTCTCTTCGGCTCAGTTCTTTCCCAGTCCCAGAGACAGCAGTGCCCAGAGGCAGTGTCATATTTGTGATTTTGTTGGCACTGGAACAATGGTTTAGTTTAGGCAGCGCATTCCTGATTATTGACACACTGGTATGGAGAAGGATTAGCGAGTGCCTCGGCTTTCTGATTCAGGGTTGGCTCGTGAGCAACACCTGGGTGTATCCATGACGACGTGCATCACAATGCACAGTGATTTCGCCACCAACCGGTTCAACAGAGAGTGCGCGGCGCTGCTTGTGCAGGGCGGGTTACTTAAGAGAGAGATGTTTGCTTGACACAGGGGCACAAAGTGAGCTCCTGTCGCGTTTTCCGTCGAACACGTCATTTAAAAGAAACTGACTGTCCTGCGTGCGGTTTGAGCGGTCCCTCGCTAACAGCCCTGATTACCTGTGTCCGGCCAGGTCTGTGAAGAGATGGTCCGATAGCTGAGACTGAGGCAGCATTGTGAGCCAACAAGTAGTTTGCAGTAGTTTGGCATCAAGAGGGTCTCCTCATGACCTTCTCAATCTTATCAGCCAAAGCCCACAGGAGCTGTATCAAGCATCCTGGAAAAGAATGACATCATGTCCTCAAGGGTCTCTTCAGGCGTCATGCAACTTATTACTTGTTGTCGTGCATGATTCGGTTGATTCCAACCATGTGAATTTGTACAGAGACACTGAAATGAAACCAGAGTGCACAACCTACTGCGCCTCAGTCTCCATACAGCAGCTCTCAGTAGGTCCCCGAGGGACCTGCAGCGTTGCCAAAGGATTCATATCAACCCGAGAAATGATGCACAAATAACAGCAAACAGCAAAAATGTCTGGAAGTAGACAGTGGATACGTGACGTTAAAGAGGCATTTTATGGTGTGAAAAACATCATGTGCTGAGGGCCCCCACCCCACATCCACTCGCAGTATTTGGACTGTTTTCTCTCCCTTTGAGGGTGAAACATGATGAAGAACCAGCTATTGACACCGCTCATCGGCCTGCTAATTTCCCATAAAAGCAGTGAGAAGAAATGCAGTGAGCTTGTCTAGACACGGCAGCAGACATTAGAAACTGAGTAAAAGTGGAGAATCCAAGCACTGATAAATGAATCAGAGAGTGAGCGTGGGTGGCAGCTGAGAATAGCAGCGCTTTTCTTACTGATACCTCAAAGAGACATGATGTAACTGGGAATGAAGGCTGAGCGGGTTTCATGGAACCACACTCACTCTCTCACCCTCAACAAGTGGTTTTGTTTGCCCATGTCCCTTTGTTGACTCATTCTCAGGCCTATTAGGTTGCCATCAGCAAACAGGCACCACGATGACCTGCCATGCACAGCGCCATCAGCTGGCACTGGTGTTCCCTCCTGAAGCACAGGGGTGCACAGGCTCAGCTGTTTTTTTTAAAACCCTACAGCATAAGTGGATGAGATATTTGTTGTTTGTGTGCAGCGTCACTGACTTACTGAACTGAACTGAAGTCATGTTGATCTATTTTCAGCGTCGGACTGTACCCTGGGAATGTGATCGGTCACGCTGACGAGGAAGTGCGCTTGTTTTTCCAACGCTGTAACACCTGCCAATAGTGAAGAGTGTTCTAGGCATCAACCTTGGTCTTCATTTGTAAGGCAGCGTGGGAAGTTTGCTGAACTTTCTGACCCTACGCGCCACCACAGCACGTTGACCCTCATCACGTGACAAAGGAATGCTCTACATCTTTTGTTTTAACATCCAGAGCACTCATCGAGTTGAGAGCAACTTTGCATACTATAGAATGATCGCTCTCTTGGCATCTTGCCCCCCCGTTCTCCTCTGGTGTTATTCTCAAACAGGATTTGCAGGCAGCTCTCTCCTGCATCTTTGAAATCACTTCAAGCACTGCTGAAGCCTTTTTCACCCGAAGCGGGCACCAATCTAATGGCATCACTGGGTTTGGACAGATCAAGAGAACCTACCCCTTCTTTCCCCGACGCTTAAGGTTTTGTGAACGGAGAAAAACAAAAGGCCGGCCCAGTGAAGCGCATCTCGGCTGGTGGGCTGAATAGAGGGGCCCCTTTCATGGCTGTTTATGAGCACCTCTCTTCAAAAACACACATACAAATCACATCCAGTTCTCCCAATTGCTCCTCTGATACTAGGAGGATGGCAGAAGGGGAAGGTGTCGGGGGGGGGCGGCGTTGGAATCTTATGGTGCCTCTCTTCCCTTTCGCCTGTTCCCGTTGATGGATTGCCGCCCAGTGTCACCCTGATTTCACCATTGGGACCCATCGGTTTGTTGTCGTGGGTTAAAGCACATATTACATAAGAGCAAGCTGGGCACCTCCACTGAAACCGCCATGAAATGTTTTACATAACAGATGCTGGACAGAAGGCAGAAATAAAGTCACTGTTAAACTGTCAGTTGTGTTTCAAACACAGGAGACAATTTATGGGGGAAATCATACGTCGTGTATTCAGAGACGCAACTGTATTCGTATGTGTGTGATAACATTGCTAAGCAGCTTGTTTCTTTACTGCCATTGGAGAATGCAGAGAATTCACTTAATTCTGCACTTCAGTCTTTGTGCAACTTTTTAATGCCAAAATTCACACTTTAATCTTCATATAGTCCATTAAATGTGATGAACATTGACAGTGACTTCCAGTTGACCACTACTGGTGGTTGTTAATTTCACCACTTTCTAAATTAAACTACTTTATTGGCGTATGTTGTATTTCTTTTTATTTTCTTTTTTTTTTAAGCCTTCAATAAGCAGGTTTCTGTGGAAGTACAGGTCCAGATGAGATACAGCTGTCCTGTTCCTCCTGTACAATCCCTGGTGATGTTCACGATCGCTTAAAAAAATCCTTAGATCAGAGAGCTGAGAGTCTTTTTTTTTTAAACAAACTGCAAGTCATCCCACCACAGATGACACCTTCTCTGAGCTACCTTTTCCGCTCGGTGTCGTATCTTGTTAAGCAGGTAAAGTTTGATGGACAGGAGGAATGCAGGCAGGGGGATTTGTTTTGGAATGGCGGCCCATTCTTTGGGTGTTCTTAAGCAAACAGAGCGGCGCTATGTCCTGTTTTTACGGTTTTCACACGTCACTGTTCAAACTCTCAAACAGGCTGGTCCCCCAGAGTACATGGACGAGAGCAAACAGTGTCCTAATACTTCACCACTCTGACCTTCTGCTAACTTGATACACAAACACATCCGCCTCTGATGCATGCAGCGCAGAAGGCCATGCAAATTACTCCAAAAAATGCAAAAAAAATCACTGGGTACATATAAAATGAAGCAACAGAGACATGGACAAATGAATAAAACCTTTCTTCTCTTTTGATTGTACCTAATGACTTCTTTTCCATTGTCACAAAATAGAATAGATTTTTGCTGTTTGTCATGTTGAAGCAATGTATGCGGCCTTTTTTTGGCTCCACACATTGCGGTAATTGAGTGCTACTTTAACGCACGAGGGTCGAATGCATGGAAAAATGGTGGGAATTTCTGTGGGAAAGCTCGAAAAGCCCATAAAACGATGGATTTTCAAGTGCTCCCTCACTTCCAACAAAATGTATTGAAGCTGTACAATGTGCCGTTCTTATTAACGGCATGGAAAAATAGGAAGGGGGACGTGTAGTGCTCCCTGGTTCGTGTGCAGGAGTGCAGGTCTCAGGTTGATTTAGTTTATGTAAGCATGTGTTAAGTAGTTGGGTGTGTATGTGTCTGGACTTGCAGTCCGCTTTTCCGACGCCGCCAAGCTCCCCTCCATGTTCACCTTTTAATATTCAACCACACCTACTGCTGCTGACTACGTTTCCCTGTGTGATCCTCTCGGTTTTAAATCTGTCTCTGATACACAACACATTCCTTCCGCGGTTGTGCAAGACGACGGGGGAAGAAGACAGGGGAAGGAGAGAGGTTTCATGTCCTGCTGCATACTCGTCAGTTGTGGGTAGCTGGCTTACGATTGGCCTCGGCAGCTCTTTCCGTCATGCGTGGCCTGCCTTAATCTCTCTTGTGTACTGTAAACTGCCCCTAATAAGCCTGCACATGATTAAAACAAACATCTTAATAACAGCCTGCCTCATTATCAGCTCAAACTGGGAACCTCAGAAAAGGTTTGACCTTAAGTGGCCCCAAAAAAAAAAGGATCTGGGGAAGGAGCCAGCATGTTTATTGAGTCCCGGAGCTTTTATTTATTATTTTTTAAATAAAAAAAAATATTTGTGGCAGATTGAAGTTTTGCTGGTGGATGTGCTGTAGTTTTCTATAGTTTGTGAAACAGGCAAGAGAGGGTGTTTCTCTAGAGGGTGCTGTTTACTGAGGGAACGCTCGCCCTCCACCTCCATCTCTCACCCATTCATTTGCTTCCTGTGCCTTACATACAAGATGTAAAACCTCACAACAGCTGACAAACATGTTTAAAACTGATGTTTCACATATAATCACAGTGACGATCACTATCCCTAAACGGTAAATAAACAAGGTTCCTCACAATATCTGAGAGAATGTGCGGTATGGTGCTGCGAGGCTTCTTCAGCATGACATTAGTCCATCATAATCCCTCTGTGAGTGTGTGTGTGTGTGTGTGTGTGTGTGTGTGTGTGTGTGTCCTCCTCACCTGGGGCGTCCGCACACACACAAACACACACCGACATACAAAAGCCTGCAGATGTTTACACAAGTTCCATGCAGCCAACAAGGCTCGGATGACGAGCTGTCAGTCAGACCTCCACCGGTAGAACCCAGATGGGGAAGAATGTGTCCGCGGTGCTGGTTACACCTGTGCTGTCTGTGGTGTCCTGCGGCGGTATTGCAGGGTGTAATCCCTGACATCGCATGTGTTTATGCTTGTGTTTTAGTTACAGGCCTGATACCTGCATGCTTTCGAGCTTACATGGGACTTCTGCTTCGCTTACTCCTCAGCCTAGCCCAGAGGCTTCCTCCCGAGCCCGCCACACACACTGTATGTGCATGACAAGTCCATTTTATTTAATTTCATATATAACACAAACAGAAACACAAATTACAACGTCTCGGTAGGCTTTAAAGAATCAGAGTTCTGTTTATTTGTCATTAAACACAAGTACAATGAAATCATGGGTGGTATTCTCTCAAAACACAGCAAACAATAGACATTACCAGTGATATATGGGAACAAGGTATGAATTATGAACAATATACTTCGATTTGAAAGTCAACAGAATCTATAAATAACATACAACATAAGGCATCATAATACTGAATGCAAAAGGTTACAAAGAAATGATCAGGTGTGCTGCTAGGGGACTGGAGGCTTGTTATATATATATAACATTATAGAAAAGGGTCTAAACTCTGATCCTTTACAGAAAACATAAGATTGCATGTTCCCTTATGTTCTCTGTATTTTAGGACTTTTTTCGCGTTGTTTTTGTTGGTGTTTTATATGGTTTGTATTTCGTCATGAGTGACGCCGGCTGCACCACTGAGGTCATGAAACGGGGAGGAGAAAGTTCCAGTGCCAGTGACTGAATTTTATTTTAGTAAATATGCTAAATTTAGACCGAACTGTCGGCCAAAGGTTTGGAGCCAAACTCCCTGAATGACAACCCCTTTTCGAGAAGTGACTCTTAACATCTGCTATTTTTATCCTAATCTTATTTTTTCCCCCAGTGTTTTGGTCCCATTCTTCTCTCTTGTTTCATGACAGACAGACGTTGAGTTATTCTGTGCTGTTTTTCATTTGCCAGATTTATGGGGTGGATTATTGCAGAGAAAACACTAATTCCCACTAAAGGAAGGGCATGCTTCAGTGTGCTCTGACGTTAGTGGCACCGGCGAACCAGTAACGGGTCCTGTCTGCGGACACACCCTCCGTCCACTGCTGGCCAGCGATAGCGCTGCTGTAACAGCGGCTTTTTCAACCCATAAGTGTTTGATGGGCAATTGGATAATGGGGAGAAAACCACGTTGTGACAGTGCATAAAGTTACATCCAACAACTTATGTTGGAAAAACCTCACACTTCGTAAAGTCCGACCCAACATAAGTGGAGTATTGAAACCCTGCGGTCTCCCTTGAATGATGTGACGTTGATGAAATCCACCCATCGCTCGTCTGTTATTTCTGCCTCTGACCCCTTGTTGTCAAGCGGTGCCGTGCTCAACCATTAAAGCGGTCAGTGTTTTGGGGAGCCGGTGCTGCGGGTCAAACTATTTTTCCATTTTCTGCCATAGCCTACATACTCAAACACTTTCAAAGAAGCCAGCTGAACAAATGGAGAGTTAAGTAGATGCATCAATAGAACACCGTGAAGTGACGCTCTGCCTCTTTTCTCTCTGTCTTTTGCAGCCCAATTCCTGGAAGAAGATTTCAGTGCTTAATTGCGAATGGATCAAATGTGAGTACATGTTTTTCAAGATGCTGCAAATTGTCTTTTTTTTTGTTTTTTCTTCTTCTTTTTTCAGTGATTTATTCTCTATTATGCTCTCGTTGCTCTCTTAATCCAGCTCAACCAGATGTGCTGAATGTTTTAACGGGAACTGGAAACCTGGAACTAAGTGGCGACTTGCCAGAGACTTCCAGTGTTACTGTGGTTAAGGCTTGACGCAAGCCTTCCTTTAGCTGGTGGAGGTGGTAGCCAAGTTCTGCTTCAAGTCTCCATGAAGAAGACAATCGTTTTATGGCACAACTGTAAAAAAAAAAAAAAAAAAAAGACCCCAATCCTGCACCGATCAATGTTCTGAGCCACTCTTCCACATTCCGTCACCCCCTCCCTCCCCCACTGGAACATTGTTCCCTCTGTCAGCTGGTCTGCCCTCCACCAACCAGTGTGTGCCTGTCAGCGTGTCACCCCAGGGTGATGCCCCCCTCTCAGCCCCTTTGCGGCCCTATTGACTCCACAGAACTCTGTGTTTGCCCAATCATTTGGGAGCCGGATACAGGGATGAATTGTTAACTACAGCAGGTCAGTCCGTGCCCAACAACCCCCCCCAAGCCCTCTCTGCCCCCTCCTAACACGCTGTTGACTCATCTCCATAGTAATCGGGCAGGAATTTGTTTTCTCTCATGCGTCTGCTGCCAGCCACAGCACCCCCACCTCTTCTCTCCTAACCCACCGCCTCTGGGCGTCCAATCAAAAGGCAGCCAAAGGGTGTCACATGGTCAGGAAGTGTCACGGGTTTGTACCAGTGAGGCGTTCGGGTGAAGCGTGTGTGATTTGTTTGGCTGGTGGGTGAGCTCCATCAACGATTTCTTGAGGTCCTGGGCACATGGACATTCTCACGTACAGTCACATGGATGAAAATACACAAATCACCATCTCAGTGGTTAAAACCATTCAGTCTCGTAACGGGGGATGAGCACTCTTTCTCTCTCTTTGATATGAGATTTATTTCTTTTTGTCTCGTGTCTGCAGTTTAATTCAGGCTGTAATTCCCATTACTGCTTTAATGTATCAACAAGCAAGTGTGTGCATGAGTTTGTGTGTTTGTGTTTGCTTCCACACACATTATTAGCTCAGGGCAGGCGAGTGTTTGCCTACCGGTCTCCTTTTATGAGGTGTTTGCCCAAGGAATGCACCACGTCCGATTTGTCAGTGACTCGTATTGTTCCGCTCACCTGACTGGTGCGTGGTTAAGTTGCGTTTTTCCCTTGTAACTGACAAGTATGTGCTTTTCTTCCCCCTCTGTTGTTCAGTGTGTTTCACATGTTCTTGACCTTTTACAAAAAACAGACTTGTCGTTGAACAGGAGGAAACCAAAACCAAGATCTACAGTTGATTATCATGATCAATGTGTCAGTGCCACTTCAGAAAATGACCTGAGGAGATCCTGGCCAGGCTCCCATTGGCCAACCAGTTGTCAGGCTCTTGTTGTAGTCTTCAAATATACAAACTTACATGAGGAAAAATAGGAATCTCATTTACCTCTCATAACCTGGCGTCTCATGGATGCTGGCATGATGAGGCAGCAGTGGCTTTGTGGCAACAAGCAGGCAACAGTGAACTAATCCCTCCCACTGCACTCGAGTGGGTAACAGAGCGATTACAAATGGCATGTGCGGCCTTTCGTGCACAGCCCACCCACTCGATTCTCATTCGCTGTGGATTAACACTTAACAGTAGCTGACAACACCTTTTGCATTAAAGGAATTGTAGTTCAAATGAGGGTATCAGAGGTAAAAAAAAAAATCAGAGACATGCAGTATCTGCTCATCTTAATCAGCATCATTCATTTTACCATTGATAGTATGAACAAAATTGAATTGTCATGAAATCTTTTGGAAGCTTTTAATCTGTATCTGACCCTGCATGTCGTTGAACGTGTAAACAAAGTTATAAACTTTGGTCATCTCTAATATTGTGACTTATTTTATGTTTTTTTTTATGTAAACTGACCTAATGCAGCAAAGTCATTTGTGGAAGTATGTGCATGAATGAAGGTGTATTTACGTGCGTTATGCATGTTTGTGTGGCCCGTGTTCTGTGCCACGATCTGGGTGGTCCCTCATGGCTGGTTTGACGGTAATCCCCCTGTCCCATAAATCAGTGTCCGGGCTCGAGGCAGGGGCTGATGCAGTGTGACCACTGGAGCGAGGGGGCTTGAGGCACTAAGCCGAGACCCCAGCCGCTGCCCCGGCCTGGCCTGGCCACACGTCAGCTCTCCACACCGCCTTTAAAACAACTCGCCATGCACGACTGACTTTAGGAAATGGCCTCCAAAGACACACAAGCCACCAAGAATTTAGGCAGCAGAAACGGATGACACACTAATAAACTGCTGGCCGGTGGCCCATTGAACACACAGTGTTCACTTTTCAAAACTTTTACACTGGGGATGTTTTTCCTTTTTGTCATTTGAAGTGACTGAAGGGACTTCTGATAGCCGTGTAAAGCTGCTCAAATGTCCACTTCAGTCTCAAAGTGCCAAGATTAAAGCCATATCTTGGTCTTTGTAGGGTCGATAGCGCTCTCTGGGAACGAAGAGGGGGGATGAAGGCCTGTCCGCGTCGTCTGGCTTGCACACAGCTCTCCACTGGGCTTTTATCTCAGTAGATTGGTTGCAGCTCGGCCCGGACCGGGCTCCCAGGGAGTGCTCGGTCCTGAGACCTGTGGCATTAATAAAGATAATGCTGTTTGGAATAATAACAGACAATTTCCACCCATTGGAGGAGAGAGACAACAGACACAAGTGCAACAGAATACAAAAGAAGCCGAGATGAAAGGCTGAACGTCAGACCTGTGCACCTCTCTCGCGGGAAATGATGAAACCTATCTCAACACGCTTGCAAACAAACATTGCTGAGTGGGATCCAATGCCGATTCTGACCCTCGGGTGCCATGACGCAGAAATGCAATTTGTTCTTTTGTCTGCCAAGATCACAGAGGGAGAGCACTGACTTGTCTTTCTTTTTATTCTTACTCATTTTTTCCTCGTAGTCCCCTCCTTTTCATTCTCCCTATTCCCCCATTGCCTTCAGTGAGTGCAATTTAGTTTGATGAGCAGGTGGTCTTTTTTGAATCTCACAGTACTCTTGGCTCCCACCTCTGGCGTGTGGGGCTTTCAGTGGGAGTCAGTCATGTAGGCCAGGATTAGAAGGGGTGAGGGAGAGGGGAGGGTCCAGTGTGTGCCTTGGTATTGGCAACCTCAATGCCCTGCAGTCAGAACCATGCCGAGTGCAGACTGAAAGAGTTATTTTGTTGCTAAAGCTCTCAGACGCGCCCCAGATGGCTTTTGTGCTGGACAGAAACATGCTTGGGGACGGGGTTAAAGCAAAAGTCCGTCAGGCTTGGTGAATCTCTGTGCTCAGCAGGTAAAGCGCTGCGGGCCAGACGGACTTAGAAAACCCGTCTCGGCTTTTTACCACCTTGAATTTGAACGCTGGACCTGAACAAAATAGGTGGATTAGAAGACTCTGCGCACCAGCACACACACAGAGACACAAACACAGTGCGCACAGTGAGATGGGGGCCTTGATAAAGCCTCCCAAGTGAAGACGAAGTGGAGCGTTTCATGAGGATGTCTTTGTGACACAAAGGATCCAGAGGACAGACGTATTTGTCTGTGACTGATTCACTCTCACTGGCTTCGACCGTTGACTTTAGTTCCATCCCACATGGAATTCCTGCTCATAATCTCCATCTCCAGTCTCGGTCAAATGTGCTTCTGAAATGTTCTACCTTCCTGGTGCCTGTGTTCCTGCCTGTTTTCACCCAGTGCATACAGACTGAATGGTTTCCATTTGCTGCGCCGTCCACTGTCTGTAATTTGTCCCCTACCTCCAGATCCTGATTGGTGCGGCGCCCAGCTAATCCCACCAGTCCTGTCGGACTGATCTAGGTGAGGGCTACAAAAGGATAAGTTCAATGCCCATCATGGTGGCACAGCTCTCCTCACTGTGATTTGTGTCAAGTAGTTTATTATTTTCTACTTTTAAATCAGAAACACATCCATCCCTCTCGATGAACCATGACTGCACTCTGTTTGTTCGTGATATCTCATAGTCAACCTTCTGCACCTTCTTCCACTTTCATCTATTGATCTCATTTGATTTATTCTGTGTGTTTCTTTGTGTCGTTACTTGTTTTTGTGCGTGGTGTGTTTTGCTGCTACACTGTTTTTTAGTTGTGACCAATGACAATGAACTTGAACACGATAACGCGCTCCTGCCCTAGCCCCCACTTTCCACCCAAACAATTGATCGATGTGATTTGAAATGGTCCAATTTCATATTTTTTGTTTGTTTGTTTTCCTTTTAATTGTGATACAAACCGACTACACACGTCAAACAGATGTAAACCGGACCAGTCATGACTTTTCAAACACATTAGACACCTGAAAGCAGGACCGAGTGTTGCAGGCTGCTGTGGCAGTAAAGACAAGAATTTCTAATATCTTGGTCAGAACGTCCGATTTCCTGACGTGACACTAAAACTCTTCCTTGACACGTACAAGTATAAACCATCAAACCTGTGCCATTCTGGACACACAAGACTAGAGCATCTATCAGGAACAACAGAAAGAGGATTTAGGAGAACAAGTAAACCTAAACTTCCAGGTGGGTCTGTCCAGGCTAGCCGAGTGTACGAGCATTATCTGCGTGTTTTGAATCTCTTGAGAACCAGCCGTCCTCTCTGATAAGATCTCATGGCAGAATTTGATATCCATGTTCTTGCCAGACATTCGTGTGTGTGATGTTTAAGTCTACGGTCAAGGTCAAAGCTGGCAGGAACCATGCACCCAATCTGAAACGGAAATAAGAGAATTACTTATTTCAGTGTCTGTATATCAGCTTGTGTAAAACTGACTCAGGCTCAGTGTCCACTGAGATTTACTCATGAATGGCAGAAAGTAACGGCCATTACTGGAGACAAAGTAAAATGATCACAGATCACAGAAAGGGACTAAACCAAAGCAGGCAGAAGAGGTAATGGGCTTTTACTATTATTTACGGTTTCACGAGTGATGGCCTCTCCTCGCATTGATAAACAGCAGCGATTGGATCCAGACCCTGTTGGGGTCTAGCAGGGCCCGGGGGCTTTCAACCACACACACTTGGAATGTTAGTCATTTGTTTATTATTGGTGATATTTGCCCACTCCTAATCCCTGACCGGATTAGCCATCATGTGTTCCTCATCCCACCTTTTTCCACCAGTGCAGTTCCTGACGTTCGCGTGTGGAGTTTTTCACATCCGCACAAGCAGGCTTGTGCATCGGCATACGAGTTTACCGTGAGCACTGTAATCAGTTTCATTCAGGAAACTCCCGGGCTGTTATTTTATTCCTTTTCCAGGCTATTGTGGCGTCTTTCGATCTAAAAATACATGACCCCAAAAGTGTTTCTCATCGGAACGGTCACGAGCCCCGAAGGAACCAATTATTGAAAGACACTTGATGTCAGCATGGTGTCATTGGAGTCAGAAACGACTTAGGTCTGTCATGAAGGTATTGGCCGAGAGTCACCTGGATCGGAGTGGAGAACTCATTCAGGGTGACCTACAAAGAGATGATCTCCAAACACGACATAAATCTGTTTTCAGTTTCAGAGGCTGACCAAACTCTTCCTCATTAACATGTTGTACTTCTCGGTTTGTGTGGGTGAGGGTAAGACCAAGGTGTGTGTGGGCGGGGGGTTTCAGGGGGGTGTATATCAACCTTGAACTATTTCCAGTGAATGATCATTTGACTGGAGCACATATTGTTTCTGGGCGTTATCATGAACCATAAGGGTTCATTAATTCACGAATCGTGTGGCTGACGTCTGAAACGATTTGTGACTTGATGCTGACTGAAGTGTGCCTTCGTCATGTCCATTCATTTCCTTTAGACTGACTCACACTTCGTGCAAACTCCTCGGTCCAGTCACTGATATTTGCTGTGAGCAGCTCCATGTTCTGCTCCTTCCTCTTCAGCCCTTTTTGTTTCTTTTTCGCCTGCACAGACAGCGTTCCTCTCTCACTGCACATGGAAGCTCTTCAGCTGAAGCGGCCGCAGCTGAGCTTCATGGGGTGTTGGTTAATTGGCAGTTTTTGGTGAGTGCAGATATGCTCCACTATGCATATCTTCCTAAATGTCCTTTGCGCTATTTGCCTTTTTAAGTGTCCTTTAATTGGCTGCACAGTCACAGTCTCTTGCTTGAACTGTCCCCTGTGGTATCTGAATGTGCCCTATCTGACCCCACAGCCCAGGGGAGGGGGGGCGGCATCCTTTTGTGTGTTGTTTTTTTTTTTTTTTTTTTTATTTTAAGTTATTTACCTTTGACTGCATCTGTTTCTGTGTTTAATACAGTTTTTAAAATTTGATATCTATTTTCATTGGCACAAAAAGAAAAGAACTGGGAATATCCGCTTGGTTTCAACACCTTTTCATAATTCGTACCTTCTCCATGCTGGCGTGAGCGAGGCAGATCTTTCAACGTGGTACCATGTGGGCATTCTCAGCAGCCTCTCAAAAAGGAAAGGTGTCAACTCCGCAACTCCGGCCTGGAGAGGACCCTGACTAGCCCCTGTGATAGATCTGGAAATGACTTCTGCCTTTACACCAGCCACTTCCAACTGAGCTGCATCAGCAGTACTGAAAGACCTGAGAGACTCTGATCCCACCATGGGGTGTACGGCTGTGGCTCTGGCTGCACCACACTTTAATCCCCTTCCCTTTTAACCACAATGGGAAACATGTGCTTACTCTGTGTAGGGTACAGGCCCACCATGGTAGAAGCTGCTTACCTTGACCCTAAAACTAACATTTCACAGCTCCGATGAACGCTCCTGGATCTGGCTAATACTAGAATGAAACAGAGATGGACATTGGATCATTTGCATACTTTTAATTTTCAGTCAGGATAGGAAGTATCTGCTGCTGATGATGAAATTTTGTAAATCGGACACACATATTAGTTTGTAAGAGAACTGCTGCAAATAAAACGCTAGTGCTCTGCAAAACTCAGTTCAGCCAATATAATCATGAGTGGGTCATCCACAGGGGCAGAGTTCTTGCTTCAGGTGAGTAGCCGTGCAACAGTTCTTAAAATCCCAGGTGGATTTCATCCAACACAGTGGTCATGTCATGTACGCAGGTACGTCAGTGTGCCGTGTACTGTTTAGGTTTTTATGTACATTGTGTTAAATTGCTTAATTTCGTCCATAAATCTTCTATTTTTGCTTCCGATCTCTTATCCACAGATGTTTTGTTCCATTTCACTGCAAGTACCTGCTGAAACGCTGGTGATTTTAGTACGTGTTGCTCCTGCTCCATGTTTCTCTTTGGAATAGGATGGAACACAGGATGCTGCACAGGAAAACGTTATTTTACAATGCATCAAACGAATTGTTGCGTTTGAACGGAACGTGATAGCAGCAGACAGCTCCCTACACCAGGGTCCAGTCTTCATCTCCTGCATGGAGGCATTGTAGGTCCTATCCTGGCCCCCACAGGGTGTGGCAGGTGATCTGGGAGATGAATGAGCTCTTCCTGGGGTAACAGAAGCCTCGGCCAGCTTCCCCCGTCGCCCTTCGTCCTGTCCTCTTATCTGACCGTCCAGTGCAATCGAAACCAGGGTGCGGTACCTGTGCTTCCATTCCCCCTTGATGCCTGTTGCTATCGCCGCTCCTCTCAGATGTCAGTGTGAAGAGAGAATGGCCCGCTTGAGTTGAACTCGAGTTGGGCTGGCTGACAGAGTCCTGACACTCGCTTGGAGGCACGGCTATCTCCACTTCCTGACACTCTCTGATCTCCATGGCACCAAGGGCAAAGGGAGAACCGGCAGTTAGCGACATAGTTAAAAGTTTATGGGACTGTAGTGATCGTTTTTCCAAACTCGATAAAGAAGTCTATTAAGTTTCTTCCTAAAGCTCAAAGGACAAATGAAGTTTGTTTTTTGATTGGACCTGGGGGACATTCTGATGTCGTAGAGGGGCTTCTGATTAGCAGTGTTGAGCCTAATGCAGATCCTGTAAGCACGGAGGCTTGTACTTCCGCCAGCTTTCTGGGTTTGATTAAGTCCCCCAGCCCTCCTCAGTGGTCCAACAAACCTCCTTTACATCGTGATTTAGATTGAAAGACCAAAATCTGCTCAAATCTGACCAGAGATGTTAAACCCCTCAGACATCGTCGATGCATTTACATGTTTCACCGTGTTTTAACTGCAATGGTCCCTTCTTCTTGAACACATCATTTCTTGCGAACCTCTATGGAAACTGAATAATTTGCAAATCATCTATCGTTTGCATTCCTGTAAAACACACAAAAAACATGTCTGCACACGCAACCATTCCTCTGCAGAACTGTCGAACAGCAGCCAGGATCTGCTGAAAGGAGGCTTATGGCAGCAAAAGGTTCTTTCCAGTTGATTTGTTTTGCATTCATATGTTCATTTATTCACTCAGTCATTTCCGTACCGTCCGCTGATACTGTTCACCACTGTGCCCAGTTGCATGTAGACATTTTGAGTGAGGATGTCCTCTTTATTGTTTGTGTGTGTGTGTGTGTGTGTGTGTGTGTGTGCGCGCGTAGAGTGGACCTGAGCTCTGAGCTTTGAATGCGTGTGCAGACCTGCAGACCTCAGCTCTGAGATGTAATCTGATTTGCTAAAAGGAACGGGTCGTTTCACATGACTGGTTTAAAGGACCACTGGCGCAAGCTTGTGCCAGTGTCCTTAGTTGCTGTGTGTGTGTGTGTGGGGAGAGGGGGGGGGTTTGTGTGGGCGGAAGCTTGTGTGCATGAACTTGTTTGTTGAAGTGTTTATTTGTTTTCACAAATTGAATGTGAGATGTGTTTTTATTGGAAATTGAATAGAGTAGAAATTAGAGTAGAAGTTTCCTTTGTGTGTTGAACAAACCAGAACACAGCATTTACTCTATCTTGGGGGTTTAAATGTGATCTGTTGGGGGAAAAGGTTACATAAAAGTACATCCACTGCTAATTAACAGTCAATTACACATCTGGAAAAAAGTTTTTTTCTGTTTACACATCTCATATAATCACAGCTTTATATTGAACTAATGGACCATCAGAAATTACATCAAATAATTGAAATGCTTCTATAACTCCAGCTCTCTTTAGAGGACCCCAAATATCAAATCCTCTTAAAGCTTTGCCCCAGAATCCTCAGTGGTACTTGTTGTTATTTGTTAAGTTGTGGCAGTGGATCATCATTGGTTGGATGGGGTCCATCACTTGATTGCTGTGGGGAGTAGGGGTGTGTCCGACTTCACGGTAATCCCGGTACATTTGTTGATCCTGGGGTAAAAATCTCTCAGTGACCATCTCTGTCTTCTCACGGTTCAGTTGTGTGTGTCCCTGCCGTTTCCTCCTCCGTGAGCTCCTAGGCAGGACGGTGCAGCAGGCAGGAAGCTCTGATCCCATCGGGCCTGTCAGCAGGGGCAGTTTTTCATAAGGTAGTAATCTCACCACACAAAGGGGTGTCCAATATAGGAGAGAGCCCCTACCCCCGAGCTAATCAAGACCTGACCAACCCTTATTTAGCAGACGTGCCAACCCTCTAAACATGACCTCATCTGGAGACTTAGCCTCGCCACATGCCGCTGCAGCCTCCTGTCGGTATACATGATAACTTACTTAGCTCCTGGTAACTAGAAAAACGGAAGTCTGAGTGGAGGTATAAAAAGAAATTGGACCAGTGCACAACTATGTACAGTGTTTTTTGCCAAGTAAAGGTATGTTAAAAGGGAGGAAAGAGAGAGATCATTATACCATGTCCTTCAGAAACTGGGAACCAGTTTGCCGGTGTTCAGTTTCTCTCCCTGTCGTCCTGTTATTGCTGTTTTCCCCCTCAACTCCTGGACCCTTCAGCATGAAGGGAGGTTCTTAAATTCAGGCTTTGTGTCACTCGGAAACAGTGCATTTGTTGCCAAGGCAACAGGGTCTGGGACAATGAGACTCAATTTTGCTGGTGAATGGGTGAAGCTGGACCAAGCTGTCGTAGGTCCAGAGCTCATGGCGTCAGTCTTAAACGTGTCTGGATTGAAAAACCTGCAAATGTCTCAATCCGTCATCTACTTGGACCTGTTGACCTGTTGAAAAATTTAAAAAAAAATGTAAAACAGCACATCGTGATGTGAAATGGTACAATGGAAAGTCCTCTGGAGTGCGTCCATTCTCCTCAGATTCCAGGTACTGCAGAGCTTCTTTGAAACTCTAGATTTACATAAGAGACTGGGGTGATCGATTTCAAATGGTCTGTGAAGATGCTGGAGAAACTCTGAGTCATGTGGCTGGCATAAAATGGGGTTTGGTCAGTTTGATCAGTCCCTTCTTGTAATGCTACTTTGTTGTACCTCAGGAGTAATGGCATCCTCACACTCATTCCTGCCATCAAGGACATGTTCACAAGATGTCATTTATCCATGCTCGACACATCCCGGAGGGTTCAGAGTCACAAATTCAAGGGTTCCGTCTGTTCTACAAATGTCTGTATCACCACCAGACCTGATGTGGTTAGCTCTTGTTAGCAGATGATGCTAACCTATTTGCACACTGGGCTACATGAAAACACCTGACCAGAACTGACCGGAGCACTTTTAGAGCTCACACACCTGGTTTGAACATCGATGGCGATGTGACGATAGAAATATGGAATCTGTCTCATGTCTGAAGAAAACTGAAGCCTCCCTCTGTCTATTCCGTATGTTTGTCACCAATATTTGTTTTGGTTCGCTGTGCTCGGTGTCCAGTTTTAAAACCATTGTCTCCTTGTTTGTGACTATTTACTCACTCATAGCAAATGTTTATTATTGATACAAGTTTGGATGTGACATTATTTCATCATTTACTCTCATCCATTATGTTTTTCAGGTGACCTCAGGTGACCTCAGGTGAAGAAGTCGCCTGTGGAAAGATGATATCATAGACAGGTGGGGATGACTCTTTCGTCCGATCAGATTTCAGTGGAATATTTGACCCCAGTCATCAGTCTGAGTGTAACAGACTCATCAAACTCTTGTGACAGTAGGAATAGTATAAATGTGGAATGGCAGTGGTTTTATGCCCCCCCCCCTTTTTTTTTTTAATTGTGTAACTCAAGTCAGGACCGCTCCATAAAGAATGCAGTGGCACAGAGATATCACTTCAAACACTACCTCCCTTTCAGGGAGACTGAATGAAGACATGCTTTGATGACCCACCACAGAGTCGCTGGTCTTCAAAGTAACCTTTGATGGGATTGTTCCGGGCAGCCGGCACGCTGAATGAGCCATACATGTACATGTGTACCCCCTCAGGGTGGACGTGGCTGTTCCTGGTGGAGGTCAAACATGCTTGACCCCCACCGTGAGCAGTCTTTCTGTACATGTTTGTCTTGCATTATCTTCTTTTACCTTACGCTGTCAGCAAATGGAGGGGAACTGTGTGGGTGTATGACAGGGCGCCAGCAGACGGGTACAGTAGATGTGCTGATGAGGGAGGGTGATATGGGCCGGCCTCGGTCGCAGCCCCAGGCAGACAGGCATACACGGGCAGGCCGAGGCTGAGAGGCAGGTTGGGACCTGGTTTCTCCACGCTGATGTTGTTCTGCTGGCTCTGGTCCAAGCAGGGAGAAACATGGGAAGGGTAAAGCCAGAGCGGAGGGCAAAGACAGGTTTTTAAAAAAAAAACCCAAAAAGGTGTATAATTGAAAGGTACGTGTGGAAATGAATGTAGCACGAGGGTGTGTGTTAGGAGGAACAATAGCAGTAGTCTGAGGTGAACAAAGCTGGACAGCAGTGATCATGTGTGAGGCCCGCGGAGAGGAGAATGAGGAAGAACAAAGGGAGGACACGTCCTGGTGGAACGTGACTACTCACAGGTAGACCAGCTTCGAGGCACAGACGGGCAGAAAAAAATACGAGACAGTGACGGATGACTGCGTATCCTCTGACGTGTCATTTCTTCGGAAAAAGAACAGGCGGGAGAGGCTCGTCCTCTGCTGCCATGGCAACTAAGGGGTAGAGAGCATGGGTTGCTGAAGGCAGACAACAGAATCTGTGGGATGTCATGTGTGCAGCCACAGGTCTCTAGGAGTATTTCTTGTCTGTGTTGAGTTGTGAGTCACTAATGGGCCTCGTGAAGAATTGGGCAGCAGGGGACCATGTGGATTTTAATCACTGATCACTTTCATGACCCCCCGTCTGATCCACCCAATCCTGTAGCTGTAAGCAGTAATCCTACTTGGGTTCTATGAAGTCAACGCAGTACCCTGGTGTTCGCTCATGTTGTGTCATGAACCGCTGGCAGGTTTTCACCTGCACTGTAAAAGAAGCTAATGATTTGTGAAGCCCCCCCCCCCCCAATCTTGACTCAACACATATTATGGAACCTGAAGTTGTTTATTTGTGACTTGTCCGTGTTAGTTTGAGTCACTTAATGTAGGTCTGCCTACTACGTTGCCTGCTCTGTACTTGTAGCGACGATGACTTTATTTTACAACAAGTGTCGATATTCTTTCAATGATTGTCAAAGCAGCAGCTACTTTGAAATACTCATGTCAGAGATAATATTCCTCATCATTATGAGATAAAAATGTGTTAAAACTTCAAATGTGGTTTGGACTTAGTGATTCTGCTTCTGTGTTTTGTTTCCAGGCAGATGCTAAATCCCGGTTTGGACTGTGGGTTAACATCCCCCGCAACAGATGTTTGCTCCTGGCACGGCTACTGACAGCATGAACTTCATCACTGACCATCACGCTCTCATGGATCCAGCTCCAGCATCTTGTACTTGGAGGAGTTTTGACATAAACTCAGCAGGACAGTGGACTGTTGCTCAGACAGTATGAAAGAAATCAGTCAGCCCTGTCTGGACCTCTGAAGACGAGCCAACTCAATGAATGTACTGTTCATCTACCTTTTTCTACACAATGGATCTACATATTGTTTGACTTTTTCTTACCTAGATGAATGTTTTCCCATATATACATCTGCTTTTCATATACAGTGTTTATTCACACTGTTGCTCCTGCGCTGTAGTTGTGACATTTACTTTGGATTCTGGATACACCAACAAGGGCTGGAACTGGAAGTGGAAAATAATCAAATGTTATTTTCATTTCAGTTGTTCAGACTGAAGCCGGTGTTTACACCAACGTGATTGGTCAGCACAGCATTATGTTCCTATAGCCTAAAAGTATAGCACAGATTGTTCTATGGCAATCGAGTAAAAATTATTAATACCAGTGTGTTTAAAATCCCACACAATGCTCGGGGCCACATTCCGTTTTTGGACCTGCATCCCTTTTCGATTGTTTCCAATTAGGAACGAGCATGTGTGCCTCCAGGAAACCATCAGCAAGCGGTCATAGATTAGATGTGGCCAACACCACAACAGACCACTGACAGGGACACACACACACACACACGCTGTCTGATTTAATGTCTGAGCTTGACGTCTGCAACATGGTGGAACGTCGAGCTCATGTTTGTGACTACAAGTGTTCTCTGTTTGGTGTGTG
Organism: Aeoliscus strigatus; assembly: GCA_901007665.1. Taxonomy (NCBI): domain Eukaryota; kingdom Metazoa; phylum Chordata; class Actinopteri; order Syngnathiformes; family Centriscidae; genus Aeoliscus; species Aeoliscus strigatus. The sequence continues at coordinate 38,597 of CAAKHB010002290.1, forward strand.
TGTGTGTGGGGGGGGGGTTCACAAATGTTAAACAGCTGATAAAACAAATAAAACAAGGGGCTGTGCTCATCTATTTAAGGGAATTTATCAAGGTATTGTGGTCATAGAAACTTGGCAGCCCAGCATCATCCTGGACAGATTGTCTGGTAGCCGTTGCACGCACACGCACACAAAACATCCCTGGATTATCAAGGTGTTGGTGTCAAGGAATTCACTTTGACGTATTAGCTGCCTTGTGTTAATAATAATCCTGTCAAGATATTTATTCTCATGATTACATGTTATGTAAACTAGCCAATGATCACGGCCGCATTTCTATTAGATTGGGATGGATGATAATAAAGAGACAAAGATCTGCAGTGGCGTCTTTCCCTCTGAGGCAG
>CAAKHB010002290.1:40170-78178 GCA_901007665.1 Aeoliscus strigatus
TTTTTTAACTCCCTTTTCCACCCCCCCGTACTGTTCTGGGATGCTGGGTTGCCAAGACAACAGTGCTAGTCCCTGGCAATGGGGCAGGACTTGGCAGCATTCTGCGGTCTGGCTGTCCATAATGAGCTCAGGCAGCATTGCTTTTGTGTTTGTGGTAAACAATCATGGGACATGATAGAAGGCGACGGGAAGAAGTGGGAGAGAGAAAGGACATTGTCCTGGCGACTACAGTAATGGTGGCTTCCTTCCTCGTTCCACCTCTCCTCTGTAGCATGTGTTAATGAAGCGTTGCGCAATAAAAACTTTTCCAGGAAGAACTGTCAAGCCTCAAACTATTAATGTCAAAAATGAGCGTGTGCCGACTGCTGAAATGCCACTGCCAAATTTCAGAGCAAGCTTGAGTTTGCTTTCTCTGCGGTGAGACTTCAGGAGAGGGCGTGTGAGTTTGTGTGTCTTTTGATTAACTGATAGAGATGTGGGCTTAAGATTTATTTCCTTTCATTGATGGAAACATTGTGTCTGAACGGGATTCTGACCTTTTTTCGGTCCGCTTAAGTCACTGCGCTTGTTGTACTGACTACCACTGGCCCTATAGGCTTTAAGTATCTCAGATTAAGAAATGGTCACATCCTGTTGGAATTTTCATGAAAGAGGATAATTTCATTGAGGTTGAAATGCAGCTCAGAGCCAAACCTTGTTGGTTCCAAACACTCTGCAGCAGCGAAGACGCCTACAAGCCAACTCCAGACCATTTCCTCAAATTAGAGCTGCATCTGAAGAAAATATGACACAATTACCTCACTCTTGGAAAAGTTCCCCCTCGAATGTTACTTCTTGCATGAAAGTGTCATGTATGGTGCACGATAATAAACTCGTAGTGGACAAATAACTCCCTCCTGTCTCTGTGTTTGAAAGTCTCTCACCCACTTGTAAGCGCCCTGATTGCTGCCGTTTTCCTGCGTTCCCGTTCTTGCCTGACCCTGTTGTCTGATATGATGAACTGTGGTGGACTGGGTTGGCCCCTCCTCAGACTTTGGAAGAAAGAGTCGCTTCAGAGGGTTTTCTAGCTTGGAAGAGTGCTGACTGGGTATCGGTTACCTCTGGCATGCCAAGGGTGCGTGGGCTTCCAGTGACCATGACGTCGATTCACTCAGCTTTGCTCAGACTGGAGAAACAGTGGGAATCCACAACTTTCCACTTGCTCTGTACTTTCCACAATTGTTCTTTATGGCGGTAACCTATTTTCCAAGAGCGTTTTTCTCTGTAATGTGTTGAGGGATTTACCTTGAGTTTATCATGACCATATTTTCCCAAATAAGAACTTTATCAGTACCCCAACCGCAAATGGATGCGGACGGTGATTGAAGGTTTGTGTATTTTTGTGCATGTAACAGCGTTTCTGGGTTATTCATTGTGACGGCCTTGATTGGCAAGGTGACATGGATGGGGTAGTTGCATGGCAAAGCATCCTCAATCTGGCCAAGCACCCTCTCTCAGCCTCTCCATCCTTCGCCTCTCTCTCTTAATCCCCTTTGAGAAGTGGACGGGGAGACTCGGGAAGCAGGAGAGGATGAGGAGGAGGGGAGCAACAGAACAGGCCAAAGGCTCCACTGACATCCATGGGAATCTGCAGATCTATTCAGTGGTAATTATCAGCATCAATGCAGAGAGGCAGTGTTCAGGCGTGGGGCTGGGGCAAGGGGGTGTGGGAGAGTTTTGGAGGGAGGGGTTGCACAGGATGAAGGGGGATGATGGTGGTGGGGAGCAGGGGGGGAGTAGGACCGTCCAAGATGAAATCATGAGCCAATGAGAGGGAGAGAGGTGGTAATCAACGTGGGTTCACTTTCACTTACTAGATTGGGACTTTATGAGCCAACACATTTGGATTCTCCATGACATTCCATGACTGGTGATTAGTTGGAAAAAAAAACAAAAAAAAAAAAACCATCAAAACTAAAGCAAGTGATGGATTTTTTTTTTATCTCGGACTGTGTTCCAAAGACATTACAGTTGTACCAGAGGAGCAAACTACCTGTCTATGGGGCACTTCACATGGTCGCAGCAGCAGAGAACATTGGATGATAGATCAGTGTATATCTGTCACATAGATAGATACTGTATATAGAGGGACAGATTTGTCCTTTTCCTGACAGTTTGAAATGCTGAAATGTTTCCTGTCCAAGATGCCAGCCCTCTGTTTCCTCTGCTTCATACATCACTTTGACAGGTCATTTCACTCCTGGATTCAGAATTCCAGCTGAGAGACCACCTCAAACACTCTGGGTTGCCCCCGCTCGGTGAGAACGTCACTCTCAGCCTGCTGAACGTAGTGTTTGAACTTTTGCAGACTGGCCACAAACCAAATCTGTCCAACAGGGGAAAATTATGGCAAATGATTTTTTTATTTCCCTTTTTTCCCCCTTGGCAATCAGAAAAAAAAAATCCAGCTGAGAGTGATTCAGTACAGCAGCTTTAATGGTGTGACCTTTGCTGATTGGCAAAGAGGAAGGAGTGGATTTAAATAGAGGACACATTTGTAAAGGTATGTTTTCCACGACAGTTGCTCATTTCTTCTGTTCTGTGAAAACAAAAGGTCAAGTCAAAGGTCAGGACAGCACTTGTCCTCTTCGTTGAAGGTCTGGAGATCTTCTGGAGATTACTTGGGAAAAAACAGGCACATAGAGAGGCCTCATTGTGTCTCTGACGAATTTAGATGGAAGGCGACAACTTGTCAGCTGCTGCCATGAATGATGTCTTCATGTGAAGCTGCCAGAAAGAAATGTCACGATCTGTTGACCACGTTATGGACATACCTCAAAGCAGTGCTCCATTTAAGTGAAATGTGTAATTTGAAATTCAGTTTCAAGGTGTTTCAAGTTAATTATCAGGAAAGCCTCATGGTTTGGTGTTACTTTGATCAACTTTAACTCCTTAAACACCTCCCAGTGCAGAACACCACTCCATTTCAAATGACTAATTTAATTAAAAATAAAGATTAAAAGTCATTTTGAAATGAAATGGATGAAATAACCTGATCCAAAAGCAGAGTAAGGTGTGTACTCAGCCTGTCCTCATACCAGGACTGTACATCCTCAACATGTCAAATACTGAGCATTTAAGGTCAAGATCCCAATTCTTCAGTTGAAATAGGTAGTGTAGTGGGTGATTAACGTTCGGAGTAGTTCAGCTGAGTCATTACACTGTATGTCGTTCTCTGCCTTTCACCCCGCAAGAATCCTGCTGGTCAGGGAAAGGGGCGACCTCTTGACCCGCACTCACAAAGTTCCTTTTTACATGCAGCACTTGAATTTCCTTTCCTGATGTGTAAACATGACAGAAGGGTGAGGAACAACAAGAGCTCGCACGGCCATCTATCACAACGAAAGGGCGAACAAGATGGCAGCGGTGTGTCACTGTCACATACGCAGGCGCATTGCGTGCAACGTCTGAGCCAGTTCCTCCTGAAACATACTGCAGGTATTGTCCAAACACACACAAAGACATGGATCTCACAGCCAGTCCCCGCTCCTGATAAGACCTGTCATTCCTGGGTCTGAGCTGGTCGATAGTCATCAGCTCTGAGGGATAGTCAGACCCTGTTTACACAGCCAGTGAGGCCCTCAGCACCACACGTCTGGTCCCATTCGTCCTGCACCAGGACGAATGAATGTTGGACAGCCATATTTGCACACAGCCAAGGACAAAACATGGAGAAAATCAACACCATCTACTCCTTTCCCACCTTCAGTCGGGGATCATCACATGCTTGAAGAGGGAAAACTACAAGCCAGATTAAATAGTCTGCAACTCAGACACACTGCTGTGGTAGCTCTTATCAGATCGAAATGATTTTAAATTTGTGGCTGGTAATGACACCAGAGATGGGAAAGGTTTAGCTGCATCCTGCAGAAATTGGAGGGATCCAAGAACAAAATGAAGTCTGCTTTTTATCTTGAAACAGAGGATGCTCAAACTCCTGCAGACTCAGGGGTTTTTCTCCCCGTATGTTTGTATTTAAAAGGCAGCTTTGTCTTTCAGTTCGTCCAACTTGAAATTTAGCCCAGACCCAAGTTCACATTCTGCGATGTTATCAGCACGTCCCAGAATGTCTGTGTCCTTGCAAGAAACTCATACCCCTCTTGACTTCTTCGAAAGCTCCCGGGTCATTCAGTTATTTGTATATTGTGTTTGAACATTATCCCTTGAGCAACATGTTACGTAGTTATCACATTGTCACATGAGAGGTCTGTCAAAGTCTGAGGGACTGTTTTTATATTTTAACATCTGGTTTCAGCTTGTTAAAATTTCAATCCACCACCCCCCAGAAAAGTTTAGGTTAAAGTAAGTTCACAGTTGTGCACAACTGCTGTCTCGATCTGGTATTTAGAACACTTGACATTTGTCTGTTAGTTATTGGTAAACGGTGAAACTGCTGTCTTAAATATCCTTTTCTTTTTCTTTTCTTTCTATAAATATCTTTTCTTAGCAACCTTGTGCAGCATCACGCTGTTCACAGGAGCACAGAGGTGCCGTGGCTGTATGGAACTACAACTGAAATCAGTTTATCTCCTCGCTTCTCGTTCCTTCAGTTAATAGCCCCAAACTAAACTGACAAACAAATTGAGAGGTTTTTGTCCATCAGCGAATGCTAAAATTGCTAGCGTTTTCAGGTGGCGCCTCCTACTGACTAGGATATGAAGCACTTGCTTGTTTGAACAAATCAAATTATGAATCCATCATCCATCCATCCCATATCTCTAGAGTTTAAGCTATGTGCAGTTTAGCGGTGCTTAAGTGTCTGGACACGACTCAGCAAATCCATTTGCTAAAACAACACAGCTTTTGAGCACTCATACTCCTCAGAGTTTACTTTCAGCACGTTCAGAAACAAACATGAATTCATTCATTTGAACGAATTCAATTTGGATGGAGTGCAGCCTTGCAGTTGGACTTTTTCCAGGAAGTGAGGCTCCTGGCAGTAATGTACGGCAGTAGCTTCTGTCAGTAGCGAGGTATGACACGTAATACAACATGACCAGGCAAAGTGGAGTGCCGAAACACCATCCAGCAGGCCAGGGCCCAGGAAATATGAATGTTTTTTTGATGGAGGGGTCCGTATTCCAGTGCACGTTTGGGTTTCCTGCGGTTTTACACAAATTATTTCCAGGGTGGGTGCCTGGTGACCAAGTCAAGACGATACAGATTTTTCCAGGCTCCATGTGTTCTCTCTTCGGGGACGTGTTTGGACCGCAGGTGCTGTGCCTCCCCAGTCTGTTTATAACTCAAGTTGCACGAACCGTGTGAAAATGCTGCCGTTGACTCTGTATATTGTTCTCCAGCCTGAGAAGATGCAGGGGCACTTGTAAATGAGCTTTTGTAGTGCTGATCACATGTTTCTGTTAGATGTGAGTGAATTTAACTGCCCTGGTCAGATTTAGCTCTTTTCATGACAATGTTTTATTCTACACACTGGCAGATGAAGATACTTCCTCCTACCTTGAAACACTCCTGAGAATGGCCAGTAGTGAGCAGTCCCATCAAGACTAGAAGAAGAAACGTGACCGACGTTGTCTTTTCTGCAGGCGACTGTAATCTGACACTGAGGATCAGGTGCTTTTTCTCATTCTGCACAATACAAATGTTTTCTGGTCTAATTAGAAGTCACAACCACAACATACAATCTGAACTCTGGTCTTCTGGTTTTACATGCACTGAGAAAGTTGCATTCGTACTTTCTCTGACAATTACACAGCCCTTGTTCCCTGATAGGCCACACCTCGGAGCTCTCACTTTAATCTGCCCGAGCAAAGCTTGATTATACCCCACGTGTGTGTGTTTCAGATCAGTCTGATCAAATATTAACACGTTTTGATCAATATGACACACACTCTTATCGACATATGATGACTGAAGACTGAACCCATGGTGTTTCGCCAAAAGAATAACAACAGCAAAAAATGATGGCGCTCTACATGCTCGTTTTTTAAAACGCAGAGTTTTACGTTGCAGATAATTAACAGCCAACTGTGTCTCATATAAAACCAAGTATTTTGTGCAGCTGGATGAGACGCCAAGAGCACGTTGTTCAGCGTTAAACATGGAGGAACTGGGACGGTAGCAGGCTGCAACACAACACTGCACTCTGAACGCACTCTGAGAATCAGACCGTGAACTGCCCTTTAGTCGTATCAGGATGTCTCATCTCGTCTCAAGCATACAATCGTCTCACGTTGCATCTCGGAAAACACATTTACATCCCCAGGGAAAGCAAGAGATGTGCAAGTCATACTTACAATGAAAATAAATAAACTGTTGTCATTTATGTCTTTACGAGAGGATCAGCGGGAGCTACTGTCCATTGGAGCTATTGGGTATCACATGATTGGAGTTCTTGTGACAGTGACCGAGGTGATGGTGGTGTTGGAGTTAGAGTGGTTGTAAAGTAGTGACACTGTTTCCACTGGGGGCATCAAACCACAAGGTTTCCTACTCAAATATCTGTATCGCAAAATTTGTGCAGCTCCATTACACTATGAACATCCACAGAAAGTGGGATGGAAGGAGTGAAATGGTATCTAGGGAACCGGAGCACATCCTGTCAGCTGAGCTTCCTCTACCTCTCCTCCCATCCGTTCTCTTCACAGCTGGTGCTCCTGACTGAATGTGGGGTAATGTGTGGGTTAGAGGGGCTCTCTCCTCAGGGTCTCCAGCTGAAATAGGGCTCAGCCTGGAATACTGCTCTGGGGGTGAGCTGACCTTTTGACCCTGGGGGTTAACCTATCAACTTTATCTCTCCCCATTGCCATATGCAAGGCCATACTGAACACATTAACCCTTTGACCTCCTCTATCCTGTTTGGTCATACACTGGGCACTTCATCATCACTTGTCAGTAACAATAGCCATTATTTTACACCTGAGATAACCCGGTAAGTTTAAAATGAAGTGTAAAAAGTGATCAAGACGGACGTTATGCTTTTAAAATTTGCTTGCAAAATGCTTTTCAGCAGCTCCTGATCAAAGCTGAAAGCAGAGTCTCTCGGCCTGCAGGCTGCAGGGCTACCAGGCTGGTCAGGTGGAAGGCTCTCAGCTGGGTGACTGCCACGGGGTAGCACCACTCCTCCCTTAGTCCCTGATCTGCCCAGCGTGCACAGGACTTAGAGCAAAAGCTGGGGATTATCTCCACTGCACTTCCACCCCTACCACCCACTGCCTTTTTGCAACACTTCACCTCCTCCGTCCTGCACCTGCATGACATCAGATTGGACACACATGTGGAAATGTGTACATTTTCCGGAAACACCTTGCAAGGTTTGGCTGCTCAGTTAATCATATCATATGTAAATTTAATGCAATCTGTTCTCTCACCCACACACATTAATCACAGCCTCCTTTGTGAAATCCTCTACGAAATGAGTGGATGTTTGCCAAAGGTAGCACTTCACTGTTCTTTTTTATTGTAAAAGTTTCAGTGACAGAGTAGCAATACCTGTTTTTCATGTTCTTTCTAATTCTTCCTCGGTTACTCACACACACACACTAGTTCAATCACTCATTAATCAGCATAGGCAGAATATGCACTGAGACATAAAAGTGACAGGTAGAGAAGATATGAGCACATAATGTGTTAGTCCGTGCCTGTTAACACAACACAAGACTGAGCCTCCTGTAAAAGTTGATTAAAAACTGTATTTACACCGACATGATGTAAGTTCTGCATAGGATAGGGTCGACGTTATAATACATTTCAACATGATGTACATGCTAACTTCCTTTTTGTTTTTTTCTTTTTTCTTTTGCTGAGAATGAGATGACAGAGGGCACCAGAGGCCTTGACGTCACTCTCTGTAGGACTCCCCTCTGCAGGACATGGCTTTAAAAAGAGAGCTTATGTTTCATTTCCTCATAACTCACAGGCCGCTGTGTGCACCACCTCATTCCTTTTCTCTCTTTCTACGTGCTTCATTTTCACTCGTACACACTCGTACCTCCCCAGACGCCGTGTGCACCGGTGAGCTGCCTCTTGCTAATGATGTCATGTGTGAGCACTGACAATAATCTTGTCGCCGTGTGGGTGGAAAAGCAAACGGTAGCTGAATAAGATAACTACCGATAGAGACACTGTGAAAAAAAGAAAAATCAGTCCTCACAATCAGATGACATCAGTTAGCCTGTGGATGACCTCAAACTGCAGCAAAATAAAAAGCCCAGAGGATTTATGTAAGATAATGTCAAGGAAGAGAACGGCTGGTGTCTCTTGTATGTATGTTTTGTATATTATTGAAATGTAATTCTATCTTGGATATGTGTCCTATTCATGATACAGGCTGACAATGAAACCTCTGCATGGTGGGCACAGTGCAACAATGTTGGTGCCTAAATCTATTGTTGTTGTTCACCCTTTCCACATGCCACATTTTCTAACATGGTGAAAATGTCAAATTAAAAGGCTCCTTGATTCAAGCTCAGACAAGCTAAACATGGCTTTCAATGAAGTGGATGTGAGTGACATGTTCTCACAGCACAGCGGGCTTTGGCTCTGACTGCAGAGTAGAGGGGTGTGTGTGTGTGTGTGTGTGTGTGTAATTTTAATTAATGGGAGATGAGGGGAGTGGTGATCATGGGTCTACTGCCAGGTAAGATAAAAACCCTGCTGAATAGGGTTTGGGGTAATAGGGGCAAAAGTATGTGTGGAAAAAAAGACGTCACCACTGTTTTTAAACCGTTACCCAGAACTACCGATTTTATGTGAGGTGGCAACATGTGAAGAGGAAAGAAATTACATAAAGGTTGTACGTGAGGGTGTTTATCTGCGGACAGGAAGTGCTGTGGCGAGATATGGAAAGGATGTTATCTAACTTGTTCTTGGTTTGCATTGCACATACTGCAGATGCTCAGTATGGTGGTACTGCCTTTGTGTTCTGTACAGGAGCTTTATCATCGAACATCCTTCCCTCCTTTTCCTCCTGTCATCCTGGTCCCCCTTTTCTAGTCAGCAAGCACATTGCTCTTTCACACAAACTTTAACACATATATACAATACACCTCAAACCAAAAACTACAAATATTACCAGAAATATTAACACAAAAAGTACAAGCACATATATGATCTCTGTACCTCTGGTTCAGCCGGCTGTACAAAAGTTTCAAAAGACCTAGTTTGGGTACAGGTTTGGCATCCTTCTTAATCTTGCATTTACTGCTCTACTGGATGGCAGGGGGCATTGAGCAATCCCTTTTGTCTCAAGCTTACAGAGGACTTAACAAAAGCAAACAACGCTTGTCTGTGCGATTGAGATTCAAAATGCAAGAGATAGATTTAAAATGCGGTACAGGAAGTGCTTGCGTAAAGGCTAGTCCGTTTTAGCCACCGCACTTCGATGGTGCAGCTTGGATGTTTGACCGAGGCTGCCTTCGGTCCGAGGTGAAACGTAAGGCCTCGAAGTCGAGGTGGGCCTGACAGCACCTGGGACTGGTTAGCAAACCCCAGAGAGAGCTGAGCAGAGCTGCTGGACATAGTCCACGCCAATGGGGGAGGAATACAAGCTATAAAGACAGAAAGATATTTTGAATGTTGCCAAACGTTGCGTCAGTATTCTCAAAACAACATGTCACTTCACACATGTAAGGCCTGATCCTGTCCTTTGTGCGTCATGTACAACAGCATCAGCAGTGGCTATTATGTTATTTCATATTGGTATAGCATGAAATACATGTGTACCAGCTGCGGAGGGTTATTTATAGGTGACGTTTTTAATATGCTTTTCATGTCCTCCAGTTGGCTATCATGCTTCTGTGAGCTCTGGCCACAAGCTCTGCCTGTACAGGGAGCAGGTCAGAAAGTGCTGTCTCGTGACGCAGGCATTACAGAGGCCCCTACATCGCAGTGCTTTTCTGGATGGATAGGGCGATGTAATGCCTCGACCAGGGTTGACCTGACTAGACGACCACAAGCACTTGGCCGTCTCCAGCTCATTTTTGGGCCGCCAGCCCACCTCCATGTTCTGTGCTCCATTTGGGCTTTCTTGATCCGTCCCAAACAAAACCACAAAAGCGGAGGGGCTGATGCAGTGAGGTTGCCGAGCAGCTCTACCCAGCCACAGACCAGTGAGGTCATAGACTGTATGCCCCAGCCTCATACTTGGCATGACGCATGGGAACAGTCTTTGAATCTCTCTCAGCACCCGTGCTACTTCTTATTTTTTTCCATCTCAATCCTCTCCACCATCACCCAGTTTTCTGAGTGTCAGGGATCTGACAAGTCCTAGCACCTCATCAACCTCGAATCACATGGTCGCTCAGTGAGGCGGCGGAACATATGGTATGTATATAATGGTCATATATTACTCATCTTTGAATCTCTCAAGATCCCGGCTGTGTACGCTGCACACACTTTCCCACACTGTACAAAATGTTTGCGTCCCTCCATCTTGGCATTTCAAACCATGATGTGCGACGGTAACATAGCAGTTCTGGCAAACAGATCTGTAGGAGGGGTTGTTGCTCGATATGTTCAGGCACCAAAGGAAAGCTGATAAGTCACAACAGGGTAAAATAAAAATGAATCCTGCAGGTTAAATATTACTCATGCTGGATCCTGGTTTCAACTTTGGCAATTTTGCGAGGTGAAACAGAATATCCAAAGCAATTTGACATTGGAAAGCGGAAACCTTTCGATTTTCGCTGAGGTGACTTGCACACAGAAGATTGTAACACTTCCACAGTTCAGTTACTGCCTGGGCAAGCTCCAAGGGCAATTTTGTTGTACTATACAGTGTTGAATGGTAATATCCCTCTGTTGAACAAACTCTACTGCACTTTTGTGCATGAAGAGACACGCAACGCTTGGGAACATATTGCTTGTCAGTCATAAATTACCTTCTTCGAACACCTCACAGACACAAAGGTGCCAGTATTGTTTCTATAAGGCTTTCTCTTCCCAGGGTTTAATTCTTTATTTTACAGCGGGAGAAAAAAAGACGAAAAAAACCACTTCCTGCATCAAAACGTGTCATGTTTCTGTCTTAAACAAACAGGCCCTTGTCTCTCAGTGCAATTTACCTGTCCAACAGCCATGAGGGCTGTTGTTCCCCTTGGCTTCATCGGGGCACGGTGCACAGTTCACTGAGAGGACAGACTTATATAGATGTTGTCTTGGTGATACACAGCAACCTGCAAATGAGTTCAGATTATGGGATGTCAGTTATTTGTGACTAAACTTTTAAAATGAACCGTTCTTTTTTTTTTCCCACAGAAATGTTCCCTTCTCAAAACACTAAAGCACTCAAAGCTGTTATTATTACATTGCAGACCTTTGAGTTTCAAATATTAATGGACAAACTGACGTATTTGGTCCCCTCGGGGAACATCTCTGCCACTGTTATACATCTGTCCTGTCTTGAACTTGAACCTGTCCAGTCTGTGGGTAAGGGAGCATGTGTTGATAATAGGATTCTCAGTATGGATTCTCAGTCGCTGTATCTGTGTACACCATGTTTGCATGTACTGGTATGTAAGTGGAAGCAGTCTGAGAGAGCAAAAGTGAGCGATTAAGAGAGTTTATTTGTTGGAACCACATCCCTGAGCCTTTTGACAGTTAATTGATTGGAACCAGCAAGGTTTCCAAACTCCACTCATGCCTTGAAATGTAACAAATTCATTGTGCGTCACATGCAAAAAAAAAAAATTCTTCCTGAATTTACCATGAATCTGTCATCAGATTGGAGTGCTCCATTTTATTTTTATTTATTCTTTTACCAGCTACTTAAATCCCAAGAATTAAGAGGAAAAAATGAGGTTAGATGAAAGACCCTGGGTGGGGGTGCCAATCTTTTATGATACTGTCCTGCTTGTGTAAGCACAATAGTGATGATTTCACACTGGAGGAAAATCATAAATCACATGGCTGTGCTATGACAAATCTGAGGCTGTCCACGACTTTTAGAATTGACGCAAATTGTCAGAACATATTAAAAGAGCAATGCAACATAAATACAAATGTCAACTGTCTTACCGTAATCTCCAAAAACATTAAATATACATGCCCTGTCTAGTGATATTGATGTGATCATGGCAGACAATCTGTAGGCTAAAAAGATTACCGGGTATCTGCTTGTGGTTATGGTCACAACAGATTAAAGCTATTTAAGAAGCTTACCAAGGGGCATTGTTTGCAACAGTGAAATGCAGCTCTTAATCTTAATGTGCAACAGTGTTGTGGAAATATGACGTCTGATTGGAGAGGAATGATGCGTGTACTGATTTGAGAATGTTGTCATGTCTTCCACAGATGTGACTGACGACCGTGCCTGCTTAAAAAAGGGGCAGACATGTCAGTGAGCATTTGAGCAAGCTCTAGATATGTCAACACGTCAACTGTCTTCATTCTTGGCATTGTCAGATCTACTTCTACATATGCTCATAATAAAGGCTGACAAAACGGACTTATACCTGATGGGACTTCCCATCTTACTTACATTCAAACAGAAACATGTGATTTAGCCACAGTCAAAACAAAAAGTTTTCATGACCGTATTTAACCTGCAAATTCAGTCATTCTGCAGCATTATTATTCCTTGTTATTTACCACTAATCAGAAAATCTGAGTCATGCAGAAAGTTGAAGAATTGTGAAAAAAGGAAAATGTAGGTGGGAATGGCCCAAGGTAATACTACCAAACACGACACACATATACGGTATATTTCAAACCTTCTTCTTCAGTGTGTTACGGGTAATGAAAACAAAAACAAACAAGCAAACAAACAAACAAAAAACAGGTAATATGCATATTACCCGGGTTACTTTCATATAACCCTAAACATGGGTAGTTTGCAAACAACCTGTCCCTCTGGGTTGTATCGGTTAGTGCTAGCTAACGGATTGTTGGCTAGCTAGGTATTTTACCTGGCTATGGTTGCTAGCTTGTATTGATCACGTTCGCTACCTAGCTAGATGTAGTTTGCATAAAACCCGGAAGGAAGCATATTACCGTTTCACATACCCATACCCATAACAAGAAAAAGTGGTTTTCTGTATACTTTAAGTCATTTTTGTGAAGTCTAACACAGCTCACCCAATTACGTTTTCTGTTCTATGTTATATTTTTCATTTCCTCTTTTATTTTGCGTGCTTCACCTTTATTCTTGCTCCCCTTCCTGTCCTGCATTTTCCTTTCTTATTGGTCCACGCATGGACCCTCGCCACATTACTTTGATTTAAACATTCACCTGTGAATGAATATACTCAGATGTCAAAAGCCCCAAGCAAGCATATTAAAAAAAACATTACATATAGAGCAAAGAAGGGGTTATTAGCAGGCAACAAATAGTATTTAAGAGAGGTTTGGCAAAAGAAATGAGAAAAGGGAATTGGAGGGATGGGATCTTAAAGTGAGTAAAGGGAGTGATCTTAAATGGTGGGGTGGAAATATTGTTCTGACAAAGGCCTGTCAGCACTCCCAGCAGCCATCTGAGAGTGCTGCCATCGCTATGGTGACGGCAGAATGTTTTCTTTAATAATAGGCAACTGTGAGCGTCCCTGTGCACAGATGTACTTACTCATACTTTAACGACACCTGTCAGAGCAGCCGTCTCCTCCAAACCTGATGAGCTCAACAGCTACTGCAAAGAGGCAAACGTGTGCGCGCACACGCACACAGAAAAAGAGAGAGAGGGAGAGAGGGAGATATGAGTGAAGTCATCAGTGCAGTCAACAGGTTGGAAGTCAAACTCTGAGAGAGGCATGAAGGAGATGACATTTGACAAGGGATCTGTCTTTATGTCACTCCTTGACAAAACAAAGAGCTTACGTAGTCTCCATGGAACTCTGAAGTGAGAGAGAGAAGGAACAAATTAGTGATATTGTTCGTGGCGGGATGTTTGGAGACCTGCATCTGATGCTATCGTCACTGCGTGATGGTATCTCACCTTGAAGAGATCCAGGTAGATGTACTCCAGGGAGCGAGGCTCAGTCACGTCTCATTGCTGTAAACTCAATAACATGCAGCTGTTTACAGCACGAGGCCACTGAAATCTCCGGGTTGTGTCCTGTGGCGCCTTTCCTCACCTTTTTTTCTCCTTACCTCAGCCCTGGTGATTATGTAGCGTAAATTGTTTCTATATTCATATTTTTCATTTTAGCACAAGTTGTTAGACTTGTCATTATCTTGATGATGTCAGTATCATAATTCCAGATCCAGATATCCCTCTGCAGTATGTTTTCCTGCGGTTTTGACATTGACAGTTACAGTATTCAGCCAGCTCTCTTTCGAAGTTTTCTTTATTGTTATTTTTTTTGTTTGCTTGCATGTTTTAGTCGCCAAATAAAAGTTGAATGAATGAGTTATGAAGTTATACAGTCTTCAGGTATTAAATGTCCACTCAAAAATCATTTGAAACATACAAAGTAAATGTTAATTTACTCTTGTTTATCTGTTAAACATTTTTCACAATGGTTACTTATTTAAGTTTCACACTTAACATGTACATGTAATATTGTATATCAGCATTTGAAAGAGCACTATTTGGAATCTGCCAATGAGGTTCCCTCGCATTTATTATTGGTTGATTCAGTCACCTGGGATTCAGAACCAGGAAGTGAAGCTGACTGAAATGTTTTGGACCATTAAAATGCTCCTAATCTATTTGCCTCCATCGTGTTGTTTTCTCCCATCAACAGTGATCCAACCAACCAGCTATACTGAATGTTCACATTCCAGTTGTTTGGTAAGTTGCACTGTCAAGTCCAGTTTGATTCACTCCCCCTTTGTACATTAATGTTGCAAACACATTCATGCTGCAGCATGTTTCAGTCTGTGTATTCCAGAGGGTACGACGTCATGGTGCATACCCTCTATAAACTGCTGTCACTATCAAAGTAACACTCTCATTTGTCTCTGAGCATGTTGTCATCCTCAAAGTGTAACCTCAGCATGTGTTTTTCATGAGAAGCACAGAAGTTTTAAGTTGTCAGTGATTGTATCATTCTGGACTTAAATCTGATGAGCACATTCAAAAGCTATGCAGCACAGTAAAGACAAATCTGAACACCCTTCTCGACAGCTCAGCCTGCATTTATCTTATTGTTGCCGTGTGGAGCCAGGCTTCTCAGACGACTGCCAAACAATTCACTTTACAAATGCAGCTTGATCACGTTTTCTTTCAACAAATTTCTTGACTGCTTTGAGTCAATATGTCAGAAAAACAAATCACCACCCGGGTGATTCGCAAATTGCTGCTGCGGGATGGCACATCGAAAGAAATAACTGCTTGTTTCGGACATGCATGCACAGGAGGAGCAGCAGATATACTCTCACTGCAACCATCCATACGCACAAGGCTGGGAATTCTGGGAACAGACCTGTGTGTACAGACATGTATGAGAATTTATTCAGTGACTTCACTTCTGTTAAAAAAAGCATTGCAAGGTGAACATGGATGTAGGCAGGTGACTGCACATATTAAGCCTGAGCAGAGAAGGTGCTCATTAAACCTGAAATTGATACAGCTCTTTATCTCCAGTTGCTGTATGCTTTTGTTCACTATGGGAATGGCGCAGTAATCCAGAACGCTTGGCAGTGGAACAGCCGGGCGTTTTGGCTCTGAGGCCTGTTGTGTCTTTGTCAATCACCTGGCCCTGGGAGGAAATGGTTGTGTGCTGCATGGGCCAGCAACATCCTGGCAGGCACCTAGGACAGCTGAAACCATGGGAATATCCACTGAATAGAAACTTGAGGCACTGCTGTTATTGCATTGAACATTATTGTCTGTATGACTTTTTTCTTATGGAAAAAGAGACATTCTGCTTGTGGATCATTCACGATCGTGATTATGAGATTGCTTCCCCCTCCCCTCCCGCCGTTTTTTCCTGTCCTCATCAGCAACAACACATGAAGAGTATTTGAACACGCTATCAATTTGCTGTTGGACAGCGCAGCTGATGACTGAAATCTCCTCGTCCCACCAAAGGCTTGCATTGATAAAGCCAGAATCTTCATGCTACATTTACCGCTGCACCTCATTACAAACGTTCACTTCTTGTGCTGAAAGAAAGAAAGAAAGAAATGCTGTCTTATCCTCTTTCGTGAAACTATTCGGAAATGTCTCTGAGTTGATGTGCTGCATCTGAAAATTGGATTTGTCTCTGTTGTCCGCCAGCATTTCATCCTGCTGTCATCACTTTGCAAAGATCCCTTCGAACTCGTTACTTCAGTAATCACACGTGAGTGGGCACCTCCATGACTTCAATGTGCGCTCCTGTGCAAGTGTAACTTCATAGGAACTATATTTTGTTGTTTTCAAAGTGTGCTGGAACCATTTGTTTTGCATATTTACATATTACAATACAAAGTACAACATTACTGTCCAAAATATGTGATTTTGTTCTGCGATTGAGCATTTCCTTCAACTGTAGGCTTCTATTTCACAATAATTCAGATGGAAATAATGTACTTTATGTGGAAAAGGATACTTCCTCTTCATTTGATCATTTCCTCTGCCAAGGAGGTAAGATAGCTGAGTCCAATCATTGGAAGGAAGCTGCTGCCTTGGGAAGGAGATTCATTCAACACAGAAAATATTACAGTGAATCTGACAGCGTTTTGTACTCGCACGTCTGCTACATGTGGATAATTTGAGTTGCGTATTTGATTTTGGTTCCTGTCGGCTGGTATTGTTTAACAGGGATGAGTGTGACATTCAGTTTTAGGGTGCTGTCATGTTGGAAAGCAGTGAGACTGGAGAACATGAACCACCAAAGGATTTAAGAAGTATCAGAGATGGATGATATTGGATTAAATGTGTGTGATGAAGTGGCAGATGCATTTGGCACAAAAAGGATCAGAGGATTTTTGGAACAGATAACAAGTAACATAGTTCATATAATAAGGCAATAAACAACTTATTTTATGATGAAAAACATTTGTTCTCTATTTAAGTGTAACACTTTGGACCTGTTATTTTCCCCCTCAGACATTTGTCAGAAATGGGCTTAAATTTAGATTTATCACGTTTTTACACAAACCACACCGCCATCCTCATATTTCCTCGATGAGCTAAACAAGTCAGCGGGGCTCTTCAAACATAGCCACAGCCACATAGCAGCATAAGGCTAGTGATGGGAGAACACATTACCGAGACAATCCGTGTAGTTTGTCATCATTTCAGGCAAAGCTCAGTCTTGATCCTGTAATCACACGGAATCCATATAACAAAGAACAGACCATGCAAGTAAATCTGATTCAGTGCAGTTTGTTCAATTATAGGGAGCTGGAAAGTGGAAAGTGATACATGAGACTTCAGTTCCACTGGAAAATGTCTTGTACTATGAATGTAACAGCTGCATTCCTCTTATAGAATTGTTTTTTTTTTGAGGACTTCAGGACACATTTGGTGTTTGGAATATAATTTACACGAATGGTCATGAATGCATTTGTTGTCGGTTAGGTGATATTAACGGTAACAAAAGATTTAGCTGAAAAGGTGGTTTGATGATGGTTTAAGCATCCCCACCGAAATTCTCCTCACCATAGAAAGTCCCAACAAAATAAGTAAAATGAATGTAACCAACATTGAAAGTAACAATAGGAACCTGTCAATAGCAATCTGGTTACATGGCATTTCAGTCATTCCTACAACTTGGGGAAGAAAAGTGAATACCACTGTTGTCTCTCTGCTCAAAACATCTGATTGAATGAATGACTCGGCGCCAGCAGTGCAGATGCCTGATAAGGTTTCATTTGACTCAGTAATTTCCTTTGCAAAATAACCGTACAATTTTAAATATAAGTATATAAGTATGTTGTGAGCTCAGAAATGTCTCACACTGACAATGATAGCACAGCAGAAGATGGAACTTCAGCAGTTAAATAAGAGACGCTGATTAGTTGTCAGTTAGAGTGCTAGAAGCAGCAGGGTTCAATGTTTGGTGGTATAACTGGTGTTATACCACTTGATGTTTAGCATGTGCATGTATGGGTCTGGTTTCACTTTTGACACACATGTACGACTGCTGCTGAATGCACTGGCAGAGAAATGCAGACGATTTGTTGTTTACACCAGAGCTGAACTCACTGAAACTGGCTGGGCATCAGGACAACCACAACAACGGGTATCGCAGCAGAGAGCATGGAGACGGGAGGGAACAGTGTGACAAGAGAGCTCAGTTTCTTCCACACATGTAGGCCGGAGGCTGTTAAATATGTGATGATCTAATGATCTATTACATACTATGGCTAAGAAGATGAGCCTCCATGAAGTGAAATGATAATAGGCCACAATAGAAACAATCTTCTAATTCTACTGTTACTAAAGTATAGTAACATGACTGTTTACAGCATGCATGATGCAGTGATGCATTCACTTGCATGGGTCACTTTCCGTGGACCACTGTAGAAGAATGAGACTCACAGGAGTCTCATTTGTTTGTCTGACATGTGCATTCATTACCTTTTAGTCTTGAGGTACTTCATTTTTCCCAGTGGGAGATTTATTTGTTTCAACAGCTCCAACCAAGAGAGAACGCAATTTCTTACAATTTTTGCAATGATCTTGTTTCTAATTTCCAGTAGGTATGCATCTTCTTCACTCTGATTAGTCATTCACGTGACACATCATGCAATGTGTACACACGGCGGTCTAGTTGTCTATTGAATAAACACTAAAATCAATTGATGGATCAAGTAGGTTGTGTCTTTTAACTGGAGATGATTGGAAGGTCCCACTGGTCTGTGTTTTTACTCTGAAAGTAGAAAAAAACATGACATTTCTACAGAAGCATATTTGATTCACTTGAGAAATTAAAAAAATCTGCTTTATTGAGAAATATTTTCTGTTTTTTATGGTATTAATTTTTCATTTTTTCTTGGTAATTTGGTCTTAAACAAATTTTGAAAAGTGCTTTTCAAGCTACATAACAGAAAGAGACACTCTGATGTCATTGTGGGTTAAAGGCAGCATTTATGCTCTTTCACTTCTCTCTACTATCTGTTGTCTGTCTGATATGAGTGATATTATTGGGACGTATTATCCTTTTTCCCCAGTCTCTAAAGGAGAAGTGTTTTTGCTGTGTCTTAAAACACAGACCTGACAGCCATGCCCGTGTATCATGAAATAATGAGCATAGTGACTTTTATGCATTCAATTGCATTTTCTTCCAAACTTCTGTGGTTTGTATTTCTCTTTTCTTGAGAACTGGCTGAGGGTGTGCGGTGACAAAGGGGCATTCCTTTCACCCATGAGGTGTAATAACGTTGCATGTTCCCATCTATAGCCTCTGTGTGTTTACTATGTGTTTCCATATGCACCCTCCCTCTGTGGTTGTGTTTTTCCACACCATTACGTTGGTTAGAAATTCCCAATTGCTTCTCAGAGCTGTATTATATGCCTATATGTATGTGTCAACAAAAAAGTCTGTATGACTAAATATGACAATAACAGAACTAAGAGACAACAAAGGAAAAAAAAAACATTTCTGTACATTTTTTAAAAAGACAATCATGAAAGGTTTTGGCTTTATTAGCAGAAATTCACGTTGTGAAGTGATGCCAGCGCATAAGCACATGTTCACATGCACACAAGGATGCCCAAAGTCACAAATCAACAAGTATTTTAACCTTTGTAAGTGGATGTTCTGGTGGGGCAAATTTACGGTGAGAACACAGCAGAGAGCAAACAAGCAGGGAAATGTAGCACGCTCCATGAATACTAATTCTGGTGCTATTAGCCAAAAGGCTACCACATGAGATAGCTGGACAATGCCAGGAAATTGTTGTTTGAGCAACATCACTAGACGCTCTTTCTTGTTTACCATAGGTATTAGCATATTAAGGACAATACTGCATTGTGAGAATGCGTGCACGGTGTGAACCCTGCTGGCCCGGCCATAGTGGAAAGAGGGAAAGCTAGAATGGATTAAGCAGCCTGAATCAGAGCAGCCTGATATCTCAGGTAGCGAAACATGCTCAGTTGTGCCAAACACTGACTCGTCTCCTGCTTCTGAGAGAGACACTAGAGGGACTGATCACCCCATAAGTAATCCTTGGCCTTATTTTCATAGATGTTTTGGTAATCCCAAGTCCCTAGGGATGGAACCAGTAGGGATTAATCTATACATAATGTATATGCTCACAGCTTCCGCATTGCAAAGCCAGCCTATAAAAACTGGGTCAACTGACAAGGGGCGTGATTAAGGTTTGTCTGTTTGACAGAAAGCTTGGCAAAGAGAGGTAAACTTCACTTCGGCTTCGAAGTTCAACTGACATAGATCCATAGTCGTACAGGGGTGAGGGACACCATCTACTGGAGCCATTTGAATTCATATCACTTCTTGTATCTGATTGCAGTCATCACTGACGGACATGAAGTTAATATGCTAATCTAGGTTCAGTCTACGCATGTACTGTAGAGTCCATCTTTGGAGTCAGTCATACAAAGTGTGGTTGTCTGCGGAAGCAGCGTTCGCAAGGCTTTTGAGCTCCTCTCCACCGGCTGTGTTACATCACTGGTGGCTCTGATCATTGCTGTATCTTACAATGTCTCCCATATGCAAACACATGAATTAGTCTGTCCAGAAAAAGCCAGCAGGCCAACTGCTGCAGCCGGCCCGGGCTTGGCTGCAGTACACTGGGTTGGCTACAGTTGGCTGCAGCTGCCAGATCTACGTCGGGAGCCAGTAAGAGACTGAGTGATGTGGATAAACAAAATCAGCTTGACTCGTTTGGAAATGAGCGGATATAATGATATATTATTATTCACGTGTTGCTGAGCGTATATGACAAGTTGTCCTTTGTGTTGTAGTAATATGGTCATAAGTACAAAGGCTATCCAGATGACTCAGGTCAACCGTTCGAGATACTAGCAGGCCCTTGTGATTATATTATAATGTGGTGGTTTTGAGTAACGTCCCTTGTGGCCCTAATGCAGCTGAGATCTTTGTTCCTAATGAGCAATCTGTGTGTTAGCAACACCCCAGAGCAGATATATCATAGATGGCAATTATACTGCAATAGCTGATGGTTAAACTTCAGGGTTCACAGTTTACTGTTGCATTTGCTTTGCCTTTAATTCAAAACAGGTGAGGGAGGTAGTGCCACTGAAGCATGTTCTGAGTAACTCGCTCATTTAGCTTTGGCCAGTTTTTTGCCCATATTTCCTTTGTTAATCTATCGGCCCGCCTCCTCCAGGGTGCCATGTCCCCGCTTTCACCTCTTTTCAAGACCTGCTCCATTAAAGACATTCATTTGGGGACGTGGTAAGAGAGGTTCTTTTATGTGGCGGCGATAAAATAGCTTTCCTAGATGCTTAGCAACGGTGCTGCTCTGGGCATTAGACCATTACATGAAATTGAAACTAATTATTTTCTATGTCGCTGCGACTGCAGTCCCCAGTTGCAGGCCGATACGCTGACCTCAGCTCTCAGGCCTCATGAAACCCAGCCTGCCAAAAGTAAAAGATTGATTCACTTAACCAATAAGTGGAACAATGGTCTTAACTCTTACAATCGTAACTATTATCAGATACTGTCTGGTATAATAATCGGTGAAGAGTCCACTCTTGGTGCATTAAGTGTAACCTCATGTGTGTGGGAGTATAAGAACCTAAGCAGGGGATATATCTGGTAAGTCTTAATCTAATAATTCTCATTTGGGCATGAATACATATGTAAATGAGGCTGGAGGGGTCACTCAAACGAGGCAAATGGTGTAAGTCTGACATGAAATGCTACAAACATGAACCATATGTGTTTTCCCTCCCTGTGCCTGTAAATGCAGTCAGATGTCTTTGTTCTAGCAGTCCCCCCTTAGGAGAACGTTCTCTTCCACCCCAGATTTGGTCCCGTCTTTTCCTCTGTCCCCTTCCCAGTTCATCTTAGGTCCCTTAAGGCAGCCGCAGACTGTGTCAGCCTGCTGGAGCTTTGTTTCCGGGAAAATCCTCCTCAGAATCCCAATAGATTGTGTGCGGGTTGTGGCAAAGTGACTTAAATGACTCCAAAATATCTGTGACCAAGTCCAGAAGAAGTGAATTACAGAGGGAAGGTGGACCGGAGGAGCCAGAAGACAAAATAAAAACCACTGCATAGATAATAGCGGAAAAAGTCCAAACCCTGTGTGAAACTTTAAATATCAAGTTTTAGACCGCTGGACGGGGCTGCACAGACCAACAAGGAAGTGTCACTGTTCACAGTGGGAAATGGGACTCATTGCTCGGCACCTCATGTGTACTGCTGGGAATGTGACAATGACAAAAAGAGCATTGCTTATAAGTCTTCATAACGCCAATAATAATCGCTTTGCACTCTGTCTAGACGAAGAACGGTTAAATTGGGTGTGTGAGTGTGTTTGGGCGCGGGGTGAGTAAAGTGAGCATTCTATTGAGGTCTTAGTTTGGCTAATCTCTCCCATGTGACAGCACAGCCAGATTTGCTGCCATGGAATGCCACAGGCTGTTGTGCAGGGGACAAAAAGAGACAGAGGCTTAAGCTGCAGGGGGGAAACACTCCGTGGTCCTGGAGAGCAGCGCAACTACGCCAAAAGAGAAAAAAAAAGTTCTCAGGGTTTCCACATACTCCCCTCCCCCTCCCCTCTCTCCCTGTACGTCCCTCCACCTCCGGCGTTATCACCAGGAGTGCGCACTTACCACCAACCATGACACACGTGCGTACACACAGAGATGATGGGACGGGGATCAGAGGTGTTATGGAAACTGCCTCTTTGGTCTTGGAGCTGATCCGTTTTTTGGAACTAAAATCAAAATCTTAGACTCGGGCTGGCTCTATTCGTTGTTGCTGTGTTTTTTTTTTTAGGGAAAACCAAACCAAAAAATATGTCCTTTAATAGCAATAACATGATTAATATAATTCCTCTATTGTTTAGTAGGCGATCCCTTGCATGCGACCCATCACGTCTGAAGGATCTCATGACGTCCTCAGTGTCTTAACCTCTCTCACTCACCTGTCCACTTGTGACCAGATCACAGCAGAGGTATTCAGATGTCAGCTCTGAACTGTGTCTTTTTCCGCATCCACTGTCCTGCTCTAAATGATTCTTTTAAATGTTTGGGAATTTTTTTTGACCAAACAAAAATACAAGTGAAGTGATCGGGATCGGGATGGACAATGAAGTCAATAAACCGGAGAACACTGGAACAACACAAATGATGTTAAATCACTATTTAACATGTTTATTTACCATCCTTGGAATTTTCCCTTGTGAACAACAATTTTTCTTGAACGTAACTGCATTGCAGTATGAGCCTGGAAGAGGGAGGTCACACTAAGAAATGTCTTCAATGATATTCTTTATTTACATCTCATAAAAAACAAACACCATCATTCCAAGAATTTTCTTAAAAATTCAGATTTTGGAGAGACTGTATCAAAGGGTGGTGACGTCCAGGAATAATTCCAATGTATTAAAAGCACTTTAAAAATGTTGACCAAAGTGACCAAACAGTATAAAAATTTAAGCTCCAGAAACAAAAATAATAACATACATAAATCAAGACACACAAAAGAAAGAAGTGGGAGTTCACTTTACATTTATTTACACAATGGTCAAGTGGGTCAGTTTGTCAGACAGCTAACTAGACTACATATATCCTAAAACAGCTTCCCTGACAGGAATTAAAACAGAAAGCAATGAGACAGCAAGCATTATCTATCCTCAGTATGTAAACTACCTGTGTCACAGATTCAAAGGATCAGTCCCAATCCCCCTGACCCAACCAGCCTCTTACAAACCAGCCAAATCCCCCAGAGTCCCAGATCTCAAGTCTGGCATGAACGTGAGAATCCTTTTCTAGTCGGGTAAGGACATGCAGTTCTGTCAGTGTCAACTCCGCCCCTTCTTGCCCCTCTCCAATGCTTTAATTAAAGAAATAATCAGGATTTACATCACAATGGTGCCCATGGCTCTAACCATTAGTGGCCTGTTTGTCACCAGAAGTCTAATGAAAATGTAACATCACCTAAACCCTCCTTCACAGATTCTCAGAATAGGCATAGCAGGCAGGAAGAGAAAGCTCGGACCTTGAGTTGGTTTAACTCTTTTGTGCGATAAGCATCGGCCCCCTAAATCTGGCCTGACCAAATCCTCTTGAGAAGAGCTAAGTGGCAAACCTGTGAGGATAGAAGAAGGGAGAGAAGAGAGGAGAGGAAAGAAGAGGTAACTAAGGCAGCTATACCAGGCTCAGGCCTGGATCAGACCCCTCCTCCCTTCACCTGCCTCCGCCCCAGTGCCCTCCCTCCTCCCCTGTCCAGGGCCACAATAGGCTGAGCATCTTTTGTGGCATTAACGGTTTGTAGGAGCAACAGAACAATGTATGAGAAGTGAGGAGCGCGGGGTTCCCACACACAGGGCCGACATGTCCTCACACTCCCACCCGGCCACCCCTCAAAGACAGCAACTTGCACACAGCTGATCTGCCCACCCCCCCTCGCCACCCCCCACCCCCCACACATACACACACACACCAAATCCCCGGGCCCCCTTTTGCACCAAACACACTTTCCTCGACATCCATGTACAAACACACCGATATCATGTCTCTGCCGACGTGCACATAAATATACACTGCTGGTCTGACACAGATATTTGCTCATGTTTAATGCATGAGTCAAAATTTATTATACTGCATGCAGTTGTTGATATAGATGCACATAAGCATGTGCACATGAAGTTTGATGGCCTGGTGGGGGCCATAGAGGGCCGGGGAAAATCCTTTTGTTGCATGAAGGGAGAGGGTTTGTCTGGAATCTTGATTAATTTGTACTGTCATATGTGGGAAGGGTCTTTTACCGGGGGGTGTGGGGTGGGAATGTCACTAGCCCAACTTTGGTTTCCTCCCTGTCAAATATACTGACAGAGGTGTTTTAGAACGGGTTGCAACTCTGAAACAGAGCTGCAACGGTTGTCGATAATCAGCATTGAATCAGATTTGCTGGAGTAACATGTCCAAAATAAAGTATTTTGAATCATTCACAACATCATATGATGTTTGCTCTAGTTTAATAAAGTTTCTCTATTATGTTCCTGATATTTTTCCCCCCCAATACTCCTCTTTTTTCATCATTTCACAGCACCTCTATAGATCTGCAGGTCATGAATTTAGGCCAAGTAGGGGCGAAGTGGCCTGACACACTCCTGCGTGCATTCAGCCTTGGGTGAAATAAGTGTGACAGCAAGAGCAGCACGTGTTTGCTTTGGCATGAATGAAAACCAGTCAGAAAAAGTGTGTGTGTCCAGACGCCCTGTGTGTTTTTCACTGCACAGGAGCATTCAAGTCTCCTAATATGTCAATAAGTCAGCGGCTGCAGTCTCCTCCGACCAGTGTGAGTCTCTCAGTAATTACATATAATTACACAAGCAACATGCGATCAATGACTATAGTTTGGGTGTCATCTGCTAAAATGTTTGCTTCATTTGTCCTGTACATGCGCACATGTGTTTGAAGTGTGTCATAATGTCTTTCATCCCCCGCACACCCCTCCCCACTGCTCTTCCTCCGCTCACTTACTCTCCATCATTGAATTAACTGTGTGTGGCACTCAGCGGATTCCCACACTCCACTGCTGTCGTGCTGTCAGGCCCAATCAGAGACCAGATTTGTATTGATTTTCAGGCACCTGTGCCAGGCGCCTTTGCTGCTTTAAGGCCTCCCTGCTCCCTTCCTCCTTTGCTCTCCTTTCCTGCCCCAATGTCCGCCACCGTCTCTCGGGGCAACAGACGCGCACCGCGCAGCACAGTTCATTTGTCACCAATTGTCAGCGTTTAGCGGGGCAGTGATGTGAGTCAAAGTGTGTGTGTGTGTGTGTGGGGGGGGGGGCGACGGGAGGAAGGGAAGTGGACGCTTGGGACGTGGGGGCAGGCGGAGGAGGTGGAGAAACCCCCTCCAATGAGATGAGATTTGCATCCCCACCACACCACAAAATCTGAAATGAGGGCACACTGCACTGTGTCTGCTCCTCCCAGTATAGTAGCCAGAAAAGTTGAGTGTTTAAGTCGGGCAGGCACACTCCCTCCGTGCACACTGCAACTTATCAAATCTATGGCTGTCTCCTTCATTCATCTCAGAGGATAAATGCGCTCGCTGTACAGCCCAAATCACCATAACCTGATTTGATCTTCAACAGGGGACTATTGAGTTGCACCAGCAATCTACCAGATTGCCTGGGGACGGTATTTGTTAGCACAGAGTGTGAGTGAGTCTCATGTCCTTGTTTGTTTTCCTTAATAACCAGAGACTTTTTAAGAATGTCAAGGGCTGGATGTCATTAACGGGGTGCGGCCAGTCCCCAGTGAGACAAGGCCTTAGTTCAGCTTACTCACTTTCAGCACTGAGTCAACAGAGACGAGGCAGTTTTCCGCCATCGTAGCGCCCATCGCTAAGCCCACATCCTAAACTCAGCCCAGGGAGATTGACAGAGGTGCCCCACTAGGAGAGGAGATACCAATGTCCTATACAGGATCTGTTTTCATCCCACGGGAAGTGGTTATTTAAGTAGACTATAGGGAGAGCCCACCTCAAACATCCACAGAGGGATTACACTCTCAGGGATACTCAACTGAATCGAGGTAACGAGGAGACACTACTTACGAGACTGAGGTCTTCATGTCTGATGGTGTATATTCCTCCAGCAAAACATGATCGGTTTATATTGTTTTTGAATTTTTTAAATCATATTGTTTGATGTACCTTTAACACAAGGCCCTGACAGCCTCAACTGTCTGAGAGGGAGGGTGCCAGGATTTGGTATAAGAGACTGTACACTTCCATATCCTTAAAATGATTGTACACCTTCTGCACTCCAGAGTTGTCAAGAAGCTCAAATTGTGTGAGGACAGTGTTTGAATGTGACACCTTGAAATTTGCTTCAATTTGTAGAGGCAAACATATTAAATGCTTTAGATACGCATTCCGCACAAATGGTCCTTTTTACAGGCTGCCATGTAAATGTGTTGACTTGGCCTTGACTCCAGGTGCTTAGGACAATTATAAAAATATGATGTGTGTAATCGGTAACGGTGCTTGTTGAGTGAAGTGTGTGCATACAAAATGCTGGGGTGTTTTTTGGCAAGCTCGTTGCTCTGCTCAGTGCCACTGTGCGGCTTGCGTTAATGGATCTTCAGTAGGGGGTGTCTTGATTGCCTGAGCATCTTTCATCTGCTCTCCTTGCAGTCCAGGGAAACAGTCTTGGGACACGTTTTGAGGATCAGCTCATGTAAACACAGACTGACCATTCCTGGGTCCATATGGAAGAGATCATTGCACGGAGAGCAGCATGACGCCTGTCATAGTGGGGCCATGGGATTACACATATCTCCACCCATTCCACTAAATATCTTTTCTGTCTCCTTCCCCCAAATAGCCCCTCCCAGAAAATACATTCAAATCTGTCAACAGGGCTTGCAACCTGGCAAGCACCATAGGTCTTCAAAATCCCTCACTGAACCTCTGGCCTGCCTGGATTGGCCAGTGGAAGAGATGAAAACTGTTGCGCAACTGTAGCCACCAGCAATAACTGTTCACCCTGTTCTGCATACGACTGACAGAGTTGAGAAAGATATACATTATCACTAAAATCTAACACATTCATCTCCCTGGTGTTCTGGAGCTGAGAGGTTAATGAGCAGCAGGTTGATTACTGTGCTGAGGACATGTTTCTTCTCATCATGGTTGACTGGCTCAGGATTAACTCATTACCCTCTCTCCTGACCATGCAATTAGGCCTTGCACCACAATTAAGTCTCCATGTTACGCCTCAGTAGTCAATAAACACAGTGATGGTTGCCAGCGCACCATCGCCTCCACCTCTTATCTCCAGTGGGTGAATGATCACTGAGCTATGGCTGGAGATTGCGATGACAGCTATTGTTTCTGCGGCTGCTATCTGGTGTATTGTATTGATTAGATCTGGTGTGCTCTCCGACTCCTGAAGTGTGTTGACATACAAGCACAGATGCAGAGGATATGTGGCTGCTGTCAGTAACGTTTCGAGGTCCTCCAGATGTCTGCCAGGGTGGCCCAGGAACAATGCTGCTGCCCATCTGGAAGCAGCTCTTCGTCAGACTGGCCTTATGTGATGGATGGGAAGATCTCTGTAGGATGTCCAGCTGAGCCTGCCAACACGGGCCCAATCAATCAATCCCCCTCCCCTGTCACCTCAACTCAGACCCATGGGTCAAGGATTCTGTCAGCCATGTACAACTCCTTACGCTCATCAATTGACTACAGGCAAACTAATTAAATTACTTTAAGTGGTTCTTTATTCGCAAGGGTTTTCATTGTGCATCAACTTTGCTGTTTTTTTGGCACCACAGCCTCTAGATAAAGAGTTTGTTTTTCATTCCAGACCCCAGCTTCCAGAATATCTACATCACAGCTGTAATGGAACACTCCCTCACCTCTCCAGAAAAAAATAGAATATTTTCTTTTAATGGTAACAGAACTCCTTCTAATGTCACTTACAGGAGACCAGCAGCCCACATATATCTTCAGTCAAGCTATTTTGTCAGCTTCACAATCTATTATCTTGTCAGGATCTTCAAGCAGGCAAGCAGTGAAAAGCTCCAGCCAAGCGATCGATTGAACCAGCCCCCTGTGCTGTGATTGATGGTGTTTCAGACACGTTGTCCATTGCTCCAGAGACTCCACTTGTTAAGAGACATCTCAGGTTACTGGAAATGGCCATGAATTGCAGTTTTGAGACACTGTATGACACTTTATCAGATGGAGGTTTTAAAACACGATTGCTATTTGCAACATACTGTTTTGAACTGTAGTGGTGACATCTTATTATGATCCACATCTTGGCATTTTCTGAAACTAAAAGAAACTAAAAGTCAGGTATAATGATACCATGGGAAGCTGGTCTTCCTGGCGTCCAGTGGGCCCACCTTGGCACTTGTCAGTCATAATGACAAATGGCATTGCCTGATGAAACAGGGACGTTACATCATCACTTCCCTAATGAGACAGCTCACAGCAGGAGGGGCAAAGAGGAAGCAAGACCAGCGGCTGGAACAGAAATTAAAGATAAAAAAGGGAGACGACAACAGAGACGAGAGCACTCGGCTGCCAAATACCCAGAGCTGCCCAGATTTGGTTTTAGTGGAGAGATGTTAGCAACCATGTGTCGTACTGATCATTACTCGTGATTCCACTAAGTTTGTTCTCCATCTTCACTGATCCATCTTCACTGATCACATTTTAAAATCCATGCAATACTGCTCTTACAGCAGAGACATTTGCCAACCTGTACCATAGTCAGCAGGGGCAGATATAAAAACATTTAGTGAAAATCAAGGCTTCAGGTCTTCATTCATGCATTCGTGATTTGTTGAGGAGTTTGCTGCGACCACAGGGGCATTCCGTGTGTCTAGCTGGCAATGGACATGGAGTTGCAGTTGGGGGTGTTTGGGGTAGGGGCGTCTGTCCTGTCTGCCTTCAGAAGGGTTTGTGTCTTTGTGCAGTATTGGTGCTGGCTGGGAGTGCGCCCACCGCGAGAGGGGAAATGTGTTTGACATAAGCATAGTGTGCACGGTCAGGGAGGCTGGAACAGCAGGATACGATTAATGACCACAGAGTCAGATTGTTACAATATGGCTTCCCTCGCCCCCACCTTTTTCACCATGGGGCTGTCATATTTCATGGACTTGCCTGCTTGTGTGTTGTTCACAATGTGTTTGTGTGTGTTTGTGTGTTTGCCAGTGTTGGGAAGGGGCCCTTTTATCCTCAGTTGTTGTCTCTCTTCCTCTCTGTCTTTCTCTGTTGAAGTGAGTCATTTATATGCAACTTGCAGGAGAGTCTTTTCTCTGCCTTTCTTGTGGCTATTGTGCAATACCTTGGCAAATTAGACACATGGATACAGGTTCCTCTATTGTAGGGGGGGCTTTAAATGGCAGTTAATGGGGAAGCTTCAGGAACAAAATCTGGAAGCCAAATGCCAGATTGTTGTGGTGGGAGACTCTTTTGGGTCAGTGCGCTTCAGGACTGTGGATGTGCAAGGGTGGAAGGACAGGAAAACCTTAACAAGGTGTCAAACAGGCCTAGTGGGTCTTAGCACATGAGCTCACGTATAGCTGAACCTACGCTGTGATGTTTGTTGACACGTCTGGGAGAGAATTTGGACGTTTTCACAGGTAACATAAATCAGAAGAGGGCATGATTTTTCCCAGGGTTTGGAGGCTCACCCTCACTCACTATTGGTTATCACCATGGCAACAAGTGGTAATAAAATTTAGAAACGGCTCTTCTGCGATTTTAGATTAAGGCCCTGCCAACTCATCTGCTGGGGGGGTTCAACATTACAAAGGTGACATTTATGAGGTAAAATGGTGGAAAAGAGGAAAAGACGGCAGACCGTAGGATTAGTAAAACAGTTTGTGCAGGATAAATAACCATTAATTCAAGTACACTTTTAGAAGTTAGCCTTCCTGCACATAAAAACCCGACGTCCGCCTCCTGATTCCTGTCTTCCTGGAATTTCACAGCAAGTTACTGAAAGGGTACTTGAGAAAAAGACAGAGAGAGGAGGGAGAGGACTGGACTGGACTGGACTGGACCACCTGGCAGCTACACCACTGCATTCACTGATTTATTGAAATCCCACTATGTGATGTAGATCCCTACGTAAAAAAATCCCTCAACCCTACGTGAGAAAGACACTCTTACCGTTTCTCTCCGTCATGTTCAAGCCGATAAAAAAAAACTATATATCACTTGGCAGCTAGCATCTCTTTCTTTCTGTTTCAGCACTAATTGAGCGTTAGTGTTTTATGCATTTACCATGTGGCAGACCTCATCACCCTCGCCATGTGCTCACCACATGCACCTGTTTCCCCAGCTGCTGTTGCAAAGCACTCTGGGACAAGAGGCCAGTGCCTTGATTTTAAGCCCACTTGCTGGAAAAGAGTAGAGGATTGTTAGGTTTGGTTTTTGATGGAAATACAAGGTTTAAAATCCTAACTTATATGAGATGGAACTGCTAAAAAGGAAAAGAACAGGCCTATAAATGCAACTGTCTCCTAAAATTAGAGGCGCATAAAAATTTCCTCTCTGCACCTCAGTTTGAAGTATATTCCTCTCTGCAAATGATGGGGCCAAAAGTGCTGATGCTTCTGAGGTAGTTGGAAAGCACTAGACGGCCTGTAGAGAAAATAATGGGGGCATGCAGCAGAACAAAAACCAAGCTATGCCCAACCCCCACACCAGAACTGCAACCAATTATTGCACTAAAGAGGCTACACACACAACTTTGTGAAAGTTGCAAGATAGGAGCTGGACCACAAATTTCTCCTGCTCAATTGATGAAAAGACAATGCAATGTACGAAAAGGAATTGTCTCCGATTAGGTTTTTCAAAGCTTAAAGTCATATCCAACTCAAGAGAGGAGTCAGCTGTCTTGCTCTTGGTAATCTGCTGACAGACCTGAAGCACAGAATCACAAGACACTTTTGTCATCAGCCTCTCCTCAAATCGAATTACAGCTTCTGTTTAGTGAAGTGATGTTTGATGTCACTGATGTAAATGTAATGTTAACACGTTCCTCCTTGTGCCGTCAGCATCAGGGCCCGGGGGCTCTGCTTAGTGGTCTGTCAAAGCTCCACATGGACGAAATGAATGTGCCAAAGACCCCATTGGCCAAAAGACATTCTGTCCATATTTCACTAAGCTGCAGCTCCCAAAGGGAAAGTCTGTAGCGACAAACCACATCAGGACACATGCTGCGGTGGGGGGATCAGTCAGGGACAGGAAACTCACAGTAGAAGACCATAAACATGAGTACAAAGTAAATACAGGCTTTTGATTTAAAGAACAACAAAACAACAAATTCCTTTGTGTGGGGGCTGCAGTGTGTGTGTGTGTGTGTGTGTGTGTGTGTGTGTGTGTGTGTGTGTGAGTCTCTCTGTGAGTAATTAATTGGTTTACTGCCAGCTTAGACCATGTCTGTCTCTCAGGAATTTGCATTCGGCCATGAACTTTTTTTTTTTCTTCTTAAATATTAGTTGAGGTATTAACTTATTTGAACATGGGATAAAGTCCCACTGGTTGTCCCACAGTTGGAATGGACAAACATGGGGCCGGTGTGTTTGCGATTCTGGGCCTTTTTTTAGTTAAGAAGTGCCTGTCAGTAATACTTGTGTGTACTGTATGGTCACTGGGAGAACTACATGCATTCACGCTCACATCCTGTGCCCCGCCTTTCCTTCTCATCTGATCGAAGGATATGTTTGCTTAGCTGACATGGTGACACGTCTTGATTGTTTTTCACATTTCTTATTCACTACAGGAACACAAAGGATGATAATGACATGGGAAAGCAAGCAGGAACAAACCCCGTAGTTTTGTTCGCAGTTCAGTAGCAAAACAATTGTGTACAGGAGAGTGCATACCACAAAAAACATCATATTTTAACATTTCTTCAATATACTATGCATTTTATGCATTGTTTATTGTATATATAGTTGTGGTCACAGAAATTGTGCTGCACTGCTAAGATACAAGTAGAGTTACGTCTTTAGGATTATCTGCCAGTTTCATTTGTGTTTAATTCTCATGCCCTGAGAGGACGATATCAGTTTTACAGACATGTGATTTGCTCCATTTGTGCCCAATGGGTGGATGCTGTAGAAATTTGTTCTGCAGACAATAGCAGTTACAGAGAGGGTTTACGGAAATACAAGCCTTTGCATCTGACATTGTCTAAATTAAAAACAACTGTAGATAGATGGGGGGAAAAAATACCAAAGAGAATCTGTCTCTGAAGATAAGGACGATAAAACTTGATTATATAATCATTTACATGCAGTCGTCTGGATTTAATTTTTTAGAACTGACTTGCTCATAAACTATTAACACGTATTTGTGGTCAAATATTGCTGACATATGCAATATTTTCTATACTCTGGAGAAGCAAGACAGTGTAATTTCACTTCAGTGTGACCAAAAAACATCCCTCTGACTGTGTGCTTTGGTACGAGCTCACCTACCGTCCTCAGAGACTGAGCTGAAGCTCATGAGGCCTCAGACACACTTAATGGGATTATGGTAATATAATTTTGTGACGCTGACCTCGGGCTGGTGCCAGGTTTCTTACACATCCTGAAACAAAGACGGGGAGCTCACTAAGGGTTCCAGCCGGCTGGCCAGCTCGGCCTCTTGGCACTGGCCAATGTCCCTCATGGGGCCGGCTCAAGATGGATGGCTGCAGGGCAAAGTCCCACTTCCTGGGTGCACTCCAACAGAGAGAAAAACTCTATGATAAAGAGTGGGGGTGGCAATCTGTAAGCCTGCAATAAGATGACAGTCTCTTCATGTAACCATCTGATTTATGGAATAAAATCATCTATACATATGACACGGGATACGAGGAACATCCCATGTTTTTTTTGTTTTTTGTTTTTTGCTGCCAAATTGAATCAGCACAGTCGTTCTTCAGCTGAGGGTGTCGTTTCCATGGAAACGTTCTTGTGGTTAGTGAGTCTTTCTCTGTGATTTAACGTGGGTTTCCTCTGGATGTGTCCTATTGGTTTAAGAAACATTTTATGGATTGTACAACTTGAAAGCCATTCCATGTGAGTGTCACTTTATACTGTCCCAGTCTCTCTGTAACCAGGGATAGAACACACAGCAAAGCTTATACTTAAAATACTGAAATAATACTAATAATGATTTTACTTCCTTCCTAAGACCCTGCGTACACATTTGTGGACATTACATGTCAGCACCATGGTTTATTTTTGTAAAGCCTCTTTAAAGTTTGGTTATGTTTCTTTAGAGCGTTACAAATTCAAGTCAGCTATTATTATGATTTGACTATAATTTTTTTGTTCTCATCCCAAACAGCAAGGGGGGATGAAAATGCGCACCAAACAAAAGCTCCGGTCTCAGGAGGTTAAATACCTCATACTCGCATGCGACCTGACCTACAGTGTATGAATCAAAAACAGGCAATGACTGCTCATCTGTTTTCCCTGTCGTTTTACTTTGTGTTGTGTTTTTGTCCAGTCTCCGTGGGTGTATCAACAGATTTTTTACCCCTTTCCCCCTTCTTTTCCTCTTCCTTTTGCCTTCAGAAAGACCACCCATAGGGTTCGGAGGGGGCAGACGTCTCTGTGGAATAATAATGGGGTCGTCCTGGGAAAATTGCCCATGGAAAGGCCTGTGTGGAAAAAAAAGAGAAAAGAAAAATTTGGTCTCGTTTCCGATCCCTCTTGGAAACATTCATCAGGGTACTCCTGCTGTTCCGAGGGGCGCAGTCCCATCACAGCTCCGGTCCACTTGCTGTATGCTAGTGCCAACACTGAGACTGAGGGAAGGACTCACTGTTAGAACATTCTTGTTCTTTCAACATACAGTTTGTTCTGCTTTAGGAGACGATTCTTGGACGATAAAATCAACTGTCGCTATCAGATCGACTTGGTGATCTGATCAGAATGAGTAGAATGATTTTGGCTGTGAAGAACAAGTTACATGTGTCATGAAATGTGGGCAGCTACCGGACAAGGCCTTCTGTGTCCTAGAAAAAAAAATGAGTCATCATGGTCTAGCAGAGGGAAAGCCTCAGTACTGACGTCATGTCAGGGTGCTGCTGTGACAACAAAATATTCTGATGAAACACACTGAAAGTCAGCAGGTCACGTGTTTATTGGGGGCACATTAGAGGACATTCACCATACATTGGGGACACTTTTAGCCTGTTGGCAAGTTAACGTGTAAAATTATGTGTTTTCTGTTGAAAAACATGAAACTATTTTTTTTAAATCGGAGCATGTGGTTATGACTTGTTAACTGCTGTTATCGTTCATTTCAGAAGAGTAATTATTACTCCAATTTTATCGTATTATTCCATGTGATTTCATGTTTCATGTTCATTGTTTTTTTGAAGGCACTGGCCTTGGAGGTTTAAGCACTTCACATTTTCCAATCCACAGATGCTCCCAGGAATTTGGGGATGAAACAGTAAAAAAAAAAAAAAAGTTCTGGTCTTTCTCTAAAACATGGACGAACATGGGCCTGTGTTTACCAAGACTTTTTCCATGTTTGCTGAACAGAACCTTTGGCTCCGACTAAACTTCCAGGCAATCTCCCATCAGGAGCCGATCATGTCCAGCGGTATATGCCAGCTCCTTCTGGAGCCAGCATGGCCGTCAGAAAACATCTGCACTTTGTGGTTACTATTAACAAATCCACTGATGTTGAAATACACATTTTTGTTGTTAGCTTTTATTTTTGAATGCCATGTACTATGTTTCATTTTCAGATTTTATCATTTCTAGATTACTTTTATGCTGTCAATCATCAACAGAATTCCCCAGTTTAAAACCCACATTTTCAATTACTAGGACTCCTCCTCCTGCGCTACCCGAAGGCTTTGATAACTGGCCTCCCTTTCCCTGCCAGGCCCTGAGGCCCTGCTGCCTCCCTCCATGCCTGAGCCTCTGGAAGGCCGCAGAGAGATGTGTAGGTGCTGGAGTCAGACACTCTGCCCACTCTTTCCAGTGACAAGGGAAGATGTCAGCCGGCATCTTTCACCAGAAACAGCAGCCTGCAGCTGAATTGTCTCGGCCTCACCACAGCATAGATTTTATTTTCCGGTGTTTGGCATATTATATAATATGCCAAATATATATATAAAACTGCTGTACCAGTAATTTCATGCAATGGTACAGATGAACGCTGTGGAACAGAGATATTTTTTATGTCTGAAAAAATACATATGAGCAGTAGCCCAAACATGAAACACTTTATCAAAAAGACAACATTTGACTGCTGTAGAAGCATCTACTCCAGTCACTGGGATACTGAAAACATTTTCACTGACATTACCTAAAAATCACTTATCACTCTTCCAGAGTTAATGTTCATCATCATCATAATACCACCACACTCAGATGACATTATTTTATACCAACAATACAATGAATTAATGGATCGATATTAACCAATAAAGCCACACTCTACATTGATATTTATTGAACAATGGCAAATTTACACTTCAGCCTATTCATGTTATTTAAATTTTGTACACAACACAGAAAATCAAGTAATTCCTTAGGATCCACTTTTGTAAAATCACGCTTCCTGTCTTTAGACATTTGTGCAACACATGGTGTGAGAAAATGAATGTCTGGCTACTCTGTTGGAGAGAGTACTGTATATCTGAACACCAGCAAAAAGTCCCATGGCCACAGTGCCATGAGGTGCAGTGGTTTGTGGTAGAGAGACTTCATCTCAAGCTGTTTGTTCTGTCACTGATTTATTAAGCTGAGCTCGAGTCGTAGTCGTATGGTACCGTACTTCCTCTGGAGGCTGTGACGGTGATGGCCATGTGATCAAATTAAGTAGGACTATTTTTGAAGTTCAAAATAGTTTAAATAAACTTATTTCTGACTCTTCACAGTAATGTTTTTTTTTCATGAGCATAATAACGGAATGAAACTATTGAAGCAGTCATTGGGGATAACAAGTAATCCTGACTCACCTCTCATGTAGACTAAACTGTTTTCTGATGACAAACGGTGCAAGACAATCACACAGTTCTCAATGTTTTGTTTTTATTGCAAACAATATAATACAAAAGATAAGCTTTTAAGACAACGCCATGTTTACCTAAGGAAACTGCATTAAGAAGATGACAAAATGAGAACTAATGATACAGAATATAAAATGAGGATTGCAACTGTTTTTTTTTTTCAAAAAGAAAAAAAAATTATATATATATATAGTCTGTCGATTCCAGCAAATTCTTTACAGAAACAGCTGCAGCTTCCATATCCATTAAATCATTTGTTAGAGAGAAAATAGAGAAAAATTCCAGTTTTTTCTTTATTTAGAGAAAGACTCATCGTAATTATAGGTCATCTGTACATAACTAGATCAGGAATAAAAGAAACTTAAAAAAAAAAAAAACGGAAACACAAATGATAAATAAACGTATTTGTACCACATACGACAGCAAACTACTCCACTGAAAATCTCAGTTAGCTGCTGCTGAATTAAAAAATAAAACGGTAATTGCAAATAGTTATTTTCAAATAAAATTAACGCTAAAGAATAAATTAAGAAGAGGTTAGGAAAAAAGAAGGGGGCTGTAGGAATGACAGAAGAATGCCAGACTCAGACCTCCTGGCATGTGGTGGAGAATCAGGTCAAAGTTCACTTCCTGTATCTCCTCAAGCAGGAAGTCAGAACTGTGGTGCGATTTCAACGCTGCAACACCAGTGGATGGAGCCTCCCTGCTGTGGCTCCACAGGCACCAACGGCATCAAGGCAGTACCCGGGTCGAAGCAAGCGTCGATCAGTTACATCTAACAACACAGTAAGGCCCCTAGTAGTGTTACATGGCACCAGCTATAGCGTTTTCCAGCACAATAATTTGAGCTAAAGCAAAGAATGAGGATATTCGACTAGTTCACGGATGACACAGTCATATCATGGTCAAAAATTACATCTTTTTTCTAACCTGCATTGCTCAATCCTTGTAGCCCATCTCAGTTACAATAACGTATGTACAGTACAAAAATCCGAAGCAAAATGTAGGCTATTATAAGACGGCAGTGTCCTTAAACAGACTTACTTCTTGTACAAAAATACACTGGTCAGAAGTAAGGCCACTGAAGGTGTTTTTAGTCAGCTTTCCTGCTCCTTTTTTCAATCGTTTTAAACCTTCAAATCGTGGTTGACGAGGATGTGAATGACACTGATTAGGAGGATGGTGACAAGAGCAGAATACATACACAGTACATACTAAAATAGATTTAACCAGTATGTCCTCACAGAGGACTTTTTTAAAAACATTATATCTAACAAAAATATAATCAGAATTCCGAACCAATACAAAAGGCACTGTTGTGAGCCAATCCAAAGATACATTTCAGTATTATAAAAAAATGTTTTTCTGTCGGCAGTGTAGGGTGTGTGTGTGTGTGTGTGTGTGTGTGTGTGTGTGTGTGTGTGTGTGTGTGTGTGTGTGTGTGTGATGGCGCCCAGGCCACCGAGCAGAGACAAGTTCAT